>JAPTYR010000018.1:38025079-38037434 GCA_029814505.1 Siphamia roseigaster | reverse complement strand
GTTTTGAATATGTTTTGGATTTTTCGTCGCTTTTTTGCGCTATGTTTTTGTGAATTTTAGTTGATTTTAGCATGTTTTGTATATTTTTTCCTTCATTTTTTGTGTTTCTTAGTGTATTTTTGTCCATTTTGTGGGAAATTTGAGTACAAAAAATTGCCCAAGACAAAACAGTCAACTGACATTGTGTTTTGACAGTCTTCTTTTCGCCAAAGCACATCCACGTTACAATACCACATTCACGAGAAGTACACATTAGTCAGGGATTCTGTTAGCACTGGGCTAATGTGTTGCCCAGGTTGTTAAGTGCAAATGTGTTCCATTATTTCTTGAGTCTGTTTGCTCATGCAAAATGAAACACAATTAATATAGATTAAAAATTTATATTTAATCATGATTAATCAAAATTAATCCAAAGCAACCCTGTCATTGATCTGCTTAAAAATGTTAATCATTTGACAGCCCTAAAAAATACCTTTTTTCCCACTTAAGATCATGATGACAGTGCTGGCAATATGATCATTTTTAGGTCTTAGCATGATATTTTCATAAATTGAGCATTAGACACCACTATTTTAACTGTGTAATCTATACTCATTTTTAAAATTCTCACGGTAAGAAAAAAAGATCCAGCTTTAAAAAAATATATAAAAAAATCAATACAAATCATACATGAATCATATCCTTGTTTTTCACCCATGTGATGAAAATGCAAGAAAAATGCAAATGTGCAGCAAAATGTTAATGCCTTCAAAGGTTCTTCAGTCTTAATAACTTCCACTCTGATGTTGGCACTCCACTTGGTTCAAAGACAGGGAAAAAATGAAATTATAAATATATATGTATATATGAAGGTTGAAGTCAAATGTAACTCATATCAGTCGGAAACATCAAGGAAATATCAAGTCTTTGCAGAAACCTTATAGGTGTGGGTTTCAGTTGATGGGTGGGGGCTTGAACAGACATTAAATCAGGGTCTGGGGTTGGAGCATCAGTCACTTTATATCTTGCCTTCAGGTTTTCTTTTATGCCATATCTGTATAATGTGTCTTGGTAATTAAAAACAGGAAATTCAGGCACCAATACATTAATATATTTATTTTCCCATCAACCAACTTTTGTCATGTATCCCTGTCGCACACATATAGGCATAATTCTCCCCTTTATTTCTGGGCAGGTTACCTCTTTAAACATGCATGTAAATTCACTTCATTTGAGAAATATTTTATAATCTTGTAGACTTCCATAGCTCGTAAGTGTTGCAACAGGATTTCTGATCTTTCCAATGCTCAAAATTCTCTGCACATTCAAAACATAGCACATGTACCTGTGTTTGTCTAAAACATAATTTTAGGAAGTCTAAAGGAGACTGAAGGCTTTACAGCACATTTTGGCCAAAACTGATTACATCAAAGTGTGAGACCTTCTGACACAAAATTAAACCTAACTGCTTATTTTAGGTTTGATGTGCACATGATAATTTTAGACAATGATAGCTAGTGCAATCTTTGTTCCCAGTGATGCAAGTATTTTGCCTTTGCTGTCCTTCAGATGCTTTTTCCTCTACAGCACTCATGCAGGTGGTCATGCATGAAATCAGTAAAACCCTATGGCTTTAATAATAATAATAATAATAATAATCTTCAATACTGGTAATTACACATTTACAGTGTATTATTCAGGACACTTATAAAAATCATTAGATGTGTTTGCGTTAAATGCTGAGCAGCTGTGTACTCTACAGTGAAGTAACAATATGTAGAAAATGAATATAAAGGTCTGGGGACAGATACTGAAACCCATACACTGCAAATGATTCAACAAACATGTTATCATAACTGACATCATTATAAATCAATATATCTGGCTGAATCCATCGTGGCATTAGTCCAGACATCTGGGAGCCGGTCCATGTGCTAATAAATGCTGCCAGTCTGCTCAGTGTCATACATTTGGCTTTTGATTTATACAATCCTTCCCTCTTTTGTTATCTGCACACTACATCTGCAGTATTGTGCTGGAGTGCTATTTTTTTTTTGTTTCATCTTTATTTATTCCCCTTTATCCATCGTCGCTACTGTACTGCACCAACCCTGTCATTCATATGCTCTGAGCGTTAGCGCTCTTTATCTGCTATATCCTATTACTGACTCGCAGGGTTATTTTCACATTTCTTCTTCCTTGAAAGTCAATTAAGATGACTATAAACCTTGAATGATTTTGTAATTAAGGAAAATTGAAGAGGGTAAAAAAAAAAAGAGAAAAAAACAAGGAGACAGAAGCAGAGAGAGAAAAAATGCCAACAGTGACGAGGGAGAGAGAGAGAGAGAGAGAGAGGAGACTGAGACATAAATAGAGCCCAAAATAGAAACTAATTCCAGAGGAGAAACAGAAATACAGGTAAAAGGAGTAAAGAGGACACAAGACAAAAGAGAGAGGAATAATACAATAGGAAAATTAAAAAAAAATCATACAATGGTTAAATGGAAGATTGAAACTGTGAAGTGACTCTTTTTTATTTATAGATCCTATTATTTGACCATTTTCTTGCTAGTTCACACTGTATCCACTGTATCACTGTAACAACAACAACAACAACAATAACAACAACAATAACACTATTATAATTAAAATCAATAAAAGCAATGACGGCATAACATATCAATCAATATGTCTGTATTATGAACTTATATTGTTTAATACAGCAGCAACAAATATGAGATACTGTTAAAATGTCCAAATCTTTATATATATGTGAAGTATTTGTTACATTTTTGTGTTTATTAAATAGGAATGAGGAAGTTGGGTTGTGGGTGCATGTTTATAATGTTTAGACAGTAAAAGTGCTTCATTTAAGGTTAGAAAAAGATCATGTTTTGGCTGAAATATACATAAATCAATAGTGTTTTAACCTTATGCTTGCTGACTTTTTCTGTATAAACCAAGTTTGAATATCTTTACCGAACCTTCACCAATTGCTATCAGTACATAAAAGTTTAATAATGTTGCTGTTACTGAGACCTGGTTGTTTTTTTATAGACTGTTTCTTTTTCCTTGAAACACTAAAAGTACTAACACTGCGGTTGTGATTTTATGTGCATGGTCAGTCTTTCAATGTTTCAGTCAATTAACTGAATAAAGTTAAAACAAGCTACAATAATTGTTGACATGTATTGCAGGAAAGAAGGTGAGTATTGCATCATAATAATTTAAACAAATATTTTTTTTAATTTCAGAGATATTTTGGCTGGAATTCATATGTTTATACTGCATCTTTTCTTCTACAAGTCATTTTAGGACTGCCCTTTATTCAGCTGCCGCTGTGTAAACTGATCTAGAAACGCTGATATTGATTATGTTTTGGTTCTTATTTATACTTTGCAGAAACTCAAACTGGCCAAAATGTACTAATGGAAATAAAGTCTGGCAATGTCATCATGATGGTCTGTGTGGCCAATAAACGGATGAAAGTCAATAAAATAAGCAGCACAAAATACTTTCAGGTCAGTTACTGGCCTAATTTACTGCTGTTTAACAACTTAATGAAAGGTTTTTACTTCAGCCGAATAATAATAATGCTATTTTCTATTCTGGTGGATTTTCTCCGTGCATCTGTTTTGTTTGAAATGCTTGAAACTGTCACAGCTTGCTGCAAATTGGAGGCTGCAGAGAACAATATGACTGTCTAAGACTCGCCTTGACATGAGCTTGTGGGATCCTGACAGCTGACTTAGAAACGGTTTGTGAGTGACAATGGGCTTCCAAAAACATTTCCTTCATCTGAGCAGTTGGGAGTACATGCAGCATTACCATTCATTATGGTTTTACAAACTCACACTCTTCCGTGATATCCACACCATGCTGTTGTTGTACCCACTGTTTCCCCTCATGCGTGCCCTTGTCACAATGCTTGACTCACTTGCTAAACCGCAGGCCTCCGGCATGCATGTGGCTCTGGACTGTCTGCCACCTCCCAGCCTTGCTGCCCCCCGTCACCATGCTTCGAATGCTGTCACTGCGACTGGGCCCCGCCTCAGTCCCAGAGCAAGCACCACCCCCGCTGTCACTGGCCCCCGGTGAGGGTCCAGCACCGCCCTGCCCACCCTTATCCACAGCCCCACTGGAAAGTCCGGTGGGGTGGATGGTCGACAAAGAAACACGGACAGACAGAAAGAGACAACCAAGAAGAGAGAGGAGAAAGAGAGAGACGAACAGACGCACAGACGTACAGACCCGGACAGCAGAGGGATCATCAGTGAGGTTAGTCACAGCAGTGAGTAAGACACTCTGTGGACAATCAGTCCAACCACAAGTGTCCAGGGTCCAACAAAAAGACCTTGGAGGAGCACCTACTGTGGTCACAAGGGGTTAGTAAATAACCAGTGAGGAGTTTTATAAAGACAAACTATCCATTCAGAATGCAACATACTAGTCTGGTAAAAGCTTAGAATTGTGTTTATTTGTCCTTCATGAGTCAGATTTCTGGATACTGTGCGTATTGTGAACATGCTTGTACTTTCTATGTTTTCATTAGTGTCTAAAAATGCAGCAAAATCTGTTTTTTTACTCAGCATTTCTATTACCTGATATATACTCAGTATATACTGTACATCCAGTTTTAATGCTCTATGCATTTTGCAGTATGAGCTTCAGTAGTGTATGTTTTTAACTGCATTATAATGTACCATAAGAAAGACTGAGTATCTCTAAAAAAAAAAAATACTGGTATCAATACCAATGCTGGGCTTCAGGATTGGTTAATGAATGCTATATTTTCCTTTTTTGAAAAATGGAAATTCCACTATACATTGCAGTGTAAATTTTTTTGTTTTATCTTTAAGCTTATCTGCATTTTTATGCATTAAATGCTGTTAATAAAACAAACAAAACCAAACCACAAATATGCACTGAGAAAAATATGTATTAGTAATAAAACTCTAAAATGAATGAGCTGTTGCAAAATGCTGGTGAAATTTAATGCTTTGGTACTGACATTTGGTAAAGTATCTGCATCACAATACAATGGGCCTCATGCAAGAACATGTGATTTTATTTTATATAAACTTTCTCTTCCTTCCTTCCTTCCTTCCTTCCTTCCTTCCTTCCTTCCTTCCTTCCTTCCTTCCTTCCTTCCTTCCTTCCTTCCTTTTTAGCACAACAGATTAATTTAGTTTCCTTTGTCATATTTAGTTAAATAACTCTCATAACTTCAGAGATCTGTGTGAATGAGTAGCATAAATGTGATGGATGCAACCTGTAGCACACAGATTGACTCAAAAATGACACTCAAAATTATCTCAGAGTAACAACATAGCAGTCATTTAGCCAAAATGTTGGTAGAACTATTATACAAATTATAGGTCCAAACAAGATAATTCAAACTAAGGATAAATTAGTGACTGTGGAATCCCCTAAATCACACATATATGGCATTTAAGGACACATCTGATAATGAGAGTGTTTTTTCATCTTGGACATTGCCTGTTTAGGACAGTTTCTTAATGGAGCTACAAAGTCTAATAAATTGCGCTATTTCTAAATATCTGAAAGAACTATGAGATTCAGGATTTTTCATTTGCCCAATTTCTCACCACACGGGAGATCAGTACCAGTGTGTGTCCTCTGTGGGTAGCGCATAATGGCCTGGTAATGATGCAAATGTGTCATCTTCACATTTTAAAACTCCAAATGCAGGTGATGATAACAAAACATTGATAATTATCCGTCTCCGACTCCCCTGCAGCTCTATTGAGTAAGATGAACACACTCCTGTCTAATGAGTTTGTTTATAATCTTTCAGATGACTTGGAAATATCTAATCTACCGTAGGCAATGACAACACATTTTAATACACATACTCCATTATTTTTCATAACGCAGCCTCGCCCACCGGTGCTGACCTCGACATAGACGCCACAAATACAAGTAGAGACAAATGTCAACTGAAGTTCAGAGACCGGCAGTGAAGACAGACAACACAAGACCAGGACGCCTCAATGACATTCAGACATTAAGTGTAGGCTGACGGCAAAATGGATGAGTTATTGCTGAACTTCTATGCAACTCTCACTGTGTGGGTTTCAGTTTTGCAGCACGATGTCCAAATTACTCTCACAAATGACTAATTAGCACCATCAAACATTATTATTGAAAAAACAAAATCAAGCACTACGAATTAATTGACTTACTGATCTAGTATCACACATTTTCAGAGTGACACCTTCATCATCAGCCTATTAAATACCTCTCATTTCAAAATAATAAAGTTGATCGCACTATCCGATGCGATCACAACGATTGCTGCAATGGCTGTTACTCATTGATTTAATAATAATTTCAACATTGCTGCACAGATACAGAGAAACTGATCCTGTGGTTGAGAAAGAGTCAAGTGACTTAATTACAGCAGGTAGTGACGAACACTTAATGCCTTGGTGACATGTCAGACAAATGGACAGTTGAAACAGACATTAAGACTGTTCAGACACTTTAGATGTTGTTTGTTTTGTTTTTTTAACGCAGGTTGTGGTGAAGCAGACTCAGGAGGGCTATCAGCGTCACAGCACTTTCAATACTCGGAGCGATAATCAGAGTAGTGATGACAAATGAATGGAAACAAAGAGCAGATGGTGGAAGAGGTGAGAAGGGTAAAAACACAGAACGAAAAACACCACAACGTTCAAAACAGACAACAAAAAGAGAACAACCATTAAAACAATAACCTCTTCAAAAGGTAAAAAAAAAAAAAAGAACAGAAGAAAACAACAAGTCAACCCTCTTGTGGAAATCCTGATGACTGAGGGAGGTATATGTTTTTAAGAGAAAGCTGCTCCTCCAGTTTGAGAGGCAGACCTGAATACTTGGAGTGGATGAGTTGTGTAAAAAGGGGAAGAGGTTTCAGGTAAAACACTGAGCTCTGCAAACAGAGGGTTTCCATGGTAACACACCATGGGCTGCAGGTGAGAGGGAAGAAGTAAAGAGGGTCTGATGAGGCCGGCAGGGCTGTAGGGAATGGAGCTGTCAAACATTTGACTTGCTGCGTGGAAGAAAAATAAAATATTTCCCACATGTGTGTTCTGTGCTCAATGACTGCTGGTCTCAAATATGTACATTTTAAACATATTGATCATTTACAGCCTGTTTTCTATCTTTCTATTAGATACATCTGCCTGTTCTCTCTGCTCTGCTGGCAGACAGAAACACTGTCTCTTTATCTAAGAGGGATCATTTTGGAAAACGTTGTAATTTCTGTCAATGGTTGGGCAGTCCTACCAATCACAGAAATATTGAGGGATGGTGCTGCACATTTCTATCAGGTGCTGCATGACCAGCAGTGCATATTAAACACCATCTAGCTGTGGACATGCCTGAATGCAAAAACATGAGGATTACGGGGGATGAGAGACGACTTCTGTTAAAAAAAATATGGATACCAGACAGCGTTTACAAAATGAGGCATTCTGACCTCTTTGGGCCATTAAATGTGACCTTTATACTGTGCGTTGTGATATATTAATCTATTTATCCACTTGCTTTTGTGTTTTTGTATCATTTGTCAGGTATTTTGTGCACATTAAGAGCAAATATGTTCTTCAAATGGACCTCTTATTGCATGTGTACAGCATGCTAAAACGTTTACTGTAATCCTGTCAAACTGTTGTAAGGCATGTATAAGCTCCTGTTCATTACAGCCCTGCCCAGATAGAGGGATCCCTTACCAGCCAGGACTGAGACTCACTTGGGCGTGAGGCGAGGGTCTCCGTACGGAGCATATGGAGACATGTTTAAGAGGAACTCCTTGGGTGGGTAGGAGCTCCACCTCTGTTGCACATTGCTGCTGTCATTGTTATTCCAAAAGTCTCTGTCTAGATCACTGTGACCAGAGAAAAAGAGAGGTAAGACAGGTAAAGCCATACACAACAAATACAGGGGTTATAAAAGAGGAACAGTCAAAACCACTTTGAAAACAGCTTAAGTTAAGATGCTTCATTTTTAATTAAAAGGTCAGAGGTGTGGGACTTAATAAATAAGATGAATGTTACAATATAATATAACTATCAATACAGTAATCACACAAAACTGATAGTATGTAATGTTGGTGCCTGATAAAACACAGTAAAAAGGGGGGAAAATATGTGACCTGAATGGATTATCACTCTGTCTGGGACAAGAAAACAAACAAAATAGAAGAATCAGAAGAGTCACAACAGGGGTGGGGGGTTATTGGCAAAAAGAAAAGGACAGCATGTATAATACAGCAAATGTAGACAACTGTATCTGACAGTGCATTTTAGTGGTCACATTTACAATAATGCAAATAATAACATAAAAAAGAACCTAAAAAAGACTATTTCTATTTCAACTACATTATAAATTAATTTCAAGACAAAACTATTTTCTATAGACATGTTATTTTATCTATAAATAATGCTGTACAGCATTTAATCTAACTTAGTTTACCCAAAATTCACATTTTGACCATAAACCTTCCCTCCCTGTGGTCATGAAAGCTGTAAAATGAAGCTTTATACATAACCGTGTCCCAGAAAGTACTATATAAATATATATCCATGTAGTAACACTATCTTGAGGGTATCATTTCATGGTAGCATTTCCAGAACTGCAGGGGGTAACAGCATAAGCTTTCCAATCATAAAAAGCTTGTTAAATCGTGACGCCATCACCACAGCATAACTTATCGCCATCCATCTCCATCTACGTCCCCTTTGACACCTACTTGATGGCTTTATTTTCCCCTCGACCTCTCACAGAATCTGGAGAGCTGGCAGCTTCCACCCCGGGCTTATTCCTCTTCCCCTGTGATGAGACAAAGGAGACACAGACCGTGATAGGAAATGGGAGGATCTCAAAATTATGTCTTCGTTGTTGGATACATAAGTTTTTTTCCCCTCCTTTTAACAGCTGAAGTGCTCGTTACGGGGGCTTCAGAACAGCATCAGGTTTCAAACATGTTGTAAAACAGGATAAATGAGGGAAGAGCAACAAACTGGTGCGATGCCAGGACTACGGCTTCTAAGGAAACAAAATGTGATGAGGGACCACTTAACTGGAATGAGATGCAAAACACACCCTCACTCACACAAATGCCTGACACATGGATGCACGTCTCCACAAACAGACTCAGGAAGAACACACACATTTGCTGTGCTCTGATTAAACTCTACATCGGCTACATAATTAGAGGTGGGAAAAAAAACAAAGTACATTAATAAATATGTGCTTAGTTACTTTCAGTGTACTTGTCCTCTACTTGAATGTTTCTCTTATATTTCTTTCCTTTGAAAGTTCAGACAGACATATTGTGGCTGTCACTGCACAACACTTCTTTAACTGCATTTGTTACTTTTCACTACAGCGAGTCAATACTAGAATAATTACCTCCTCAATATAATATATGAGAAGTATTTTAAAGTATTAATCAATTGTAAAGTATAAAGCAGGAGTGTTACACTCCTTTTACTGTAGTTCAGGGGTCACATGCAGCCTAATATGATTTCCAGAAGGCCAGATCTGAAAAATAACAACACAGAACCTATAAATAATGTCAACTCTACACTTTTCTCTATATTTTAGGGAGAAAGAAGGAAAACTTGATCATGAAAATGTTTACAACTTCAAACTACCCTTTAAATACATGTGATTAACGTGAAAAACCATGAACAACCTGATGTTTCTTGAGAAAAATAGATACGATTTTAGCAATTTCATCCCTCAACTTATTTACACATGTGCATTACAGCTTACAGATCACAGTGGATCTACAAAGATACAAAACATTTACTAACAGGAGTTTAATAGTATAGTATAACAGTATGTTAGTTTAATATTGTTAAAATTGTACTTGTTTCAGGTTGTTCATATTTGTTTAAGTTATTCATATTTTTGTGAAGGGATGGTGTGTATGTGTATATGTAAAAATTTCAATTTAATTTTACATTTTTACATTAATGCAAAGGATTTTGAGCTGTCATAATTGACAGGGTATTATAGTGTCTTACTGGTTTGACCCACTTGAGCTCAAATTGAGCTATATGTGCCCTGACCTAAAATGCATTTGACACCCATTATATGTTATATGATATGTTATTTTTACATTTCAAAAACTCCTATGTCTGACAACCCTGGTATTGATGCTTTTGCCAAAGTAACATATTAGTACTTCTCACACATCTATAAAACATACATGTCCGCAGTGTTATAGCGTAAAAAAAATTAACACTATAGTCAAACTCTGAAAAGGAAGTACGGTTACACTCTTAAAATCAATGAATTACCTAAAGTTATTACTGCATTATTTACTCTGAACATTAACAGGTGTTTCCCATAAGTAACCCCCCTCCCCCCTCTGATTAAAACAAAGTGTATCCTATCTGCACCGTCGGCAATGCACACTGTGTAGCTCACAGCACAGAGGATGGGATTGACACAAGACCAGGTTCTGGAAATTTAGGGGTTATTTTGTATTCATAGAACCAAAGGAGAACATCATATTATGATACAATGCAATAGGAAAAGAACTGCTTTTCATGTTCAAAGACTCCATTCTAACTTGAACAAACAATGTGTAAGTTTCTTGTGTAAGTTTTATTTTTCATCCTTCT
Source organism: Siphamia roseigaster (assembly GCA_029814505.1). Lineage (NCBI taxonomy): Eukaryota > Metazoa > Chordata > Actinopteri > Kurtiformes > Apogonidae > Siphamia > Siphamia roseigaster. The sequence continues at coordinate 38,026,815 of JAPTYR010000018.1, read as the reverse complement.
AAAGTTGAATACTGCAGGTCAAATTGCAAACCTGCCTACCCTGAGCTGCCTACTTATCCAAATTGCTTGTTGATTGCAAGTCAGACGATTTGCGCTGCGGGGCCTTCATCCATTTTTCCAAAGAAAAACATCTTGTTGCTTTTCTGTTTGCATACATTTACAGGTTACAGGTTACTCTACAATAAGTCTTAGATTATAGTACATGGAGAGCAGGGGCGTAGCCAGAATAAAAATTCTGGGGTGGCCATCTTGGGCCAGCCTTTTAATTGGGGTGGCCCAAGAATCTGGGCCCCGTTTCTCACAGCATAGTTGCTAACCTGTTAGCAACTTAGTAGGTTGCCTATGGCAATTTGTAGTTTAATGAAGTAAGTTGCCAACTTAGTTAGCAATGACGCTGTTGAGAAATGCACCCCTGGACCATTCACATGTAACACTAAACAACACACAGCAGTAGTCAACCAGAGTACTGTCACATATGTTCATATGAATCATGTTTCTATGACCTAACTGGCCTGGCTTCACAACATGGAAATGCAACTACCATTACTGAAAGTCTTGTATTATTGAAAGTCTTGTATTATTATTACTATTAAAATTAGAATTATTATCATCATCAATAATAATAATAATAACAAAACAGTGACCACCACAGATAAGACACAATAAAAATGTCCAGAAAGAATGGAATTTATTATGAAAGAACAAGAATAAAGTTCTCAGCTCACAGAATGATCTCTGAGGACATCGGCATCGGCTTCATGGCACAGTGGTTAACATAAAAAGAAAAAGAAAAGGAAAAAAACACAAGTGGCCCATAAAAACAAAACATAAAACCAGAAAAAAAAATGCGGCATCTGGAGGCCATGGCCCCCACTTGGCCACACCCTAAGGGTTCATTCTATTTTAGGCAGTAGTTTTGTGTGGATGCTATATTCATTCACAGTATTGTAATAATTATGTAAGAGGAGGCTTTTGCTCTTCCACTTTTTCTCAATTGCTTTGGTACATTTTTTTAATCATCCTCGACATTTGCAAACTGGTAAATACATTAATCAAAACAATTTGTACAAATGGCAAATCATCGTGGATTACCTCCAAAAGCCAGAATCTTGCTCAAAATCCTTACATCAATCAATCAATCAAATTATTGCATACAGTAGAATCAAGAATTCATTTGCAGGGCACTTTTACAATAGGACACCCCAGAAGCAGTCCTTGGCTTATAAATGGGGTCCTTTAACATGTGATAAAAACACAATTTACATTTTAATCATGAATAAATGAAGATGAATAACTACAAACACATTTAAAAAATATTTCCTATCTAACAATATTTCATTACTTTTCCTTTTCCTGAGTCCTACTGTAGACATCATATTCCAATATTCTCAGACAAGTCACACATAAAGCTTTGTAGCCTACAACTCTAGCCTGCCTCTAGCTGCAATATTTTTTTTTACTTGGCAAGTCAGTCTAGACTGTAGACCCCCTCCATAGAGCCTCTGCAGACTCTGGTTCAAATCATCTAGGCCAATCACAACGCTCCCTCTGTGTAGTGAGTTTGTTGGGCGGGGCTTAGCACAATGTTAGGAATCACAACGCTGTCTCACTCCCAGTGTGTCAAATACCGACGCCCTGACCAAGCGTCAGTTTTTAACACACTAGGGGTCCCTCAGTCAGTCAGTGCATTTCCATGCACGGTTTAGCTCGATTATTGCGATTAGCTCGACTAAGGG
>JAPTYR010000018.1:37920233-37937819 GCA_029814505.1 Siphamia roseigaster | reverse complement strand
GTTCAGGTTTTTCATATATTAATAATGTAATTTTACTTTTGTTACACTAAAACAAACAGGAAAACTAAGCTGTCATTATTTATAGTAATGTCTTTTACTGTTCTGACCCACTTGACATTAAATAGGGTTGAATGTGGAACCTGAACTAAAATAACTTTGACACCTCTGTCCTAGAGCCTTATGGGTTCCTTTTTTTTAAGTGACCGTTTTACAGAAGTCAGTTTGATTGAAGACATGACATAAATCTGTATTATACAAACCACAGCAGCAGAACTTAAAAAAGAAAGTTTTCTTCAATCAGAAGCTCTAATAGTTATTTAAAATGATCAAATGTGTGGTTATACTCATGTGTTTTCAATACATAACATTTCTGACATTCATACATCACCTATTGGACACGTTCTGCCACATTGGTCATTGACTTCAAAGTTGATCATAGTTCCTGTGTGTTATAAATCCAGCTTTCTGACATACCATCTTTGTGTACTTAGTGATTTTTGTGTGTATTTTAGCACATTTTTGTGTATTTTTGTGCATGTTGGTATATGTAATAACTATAAGGTCCATTGGACTGTTATTGATGTGAATGTAAGGTCTGAAATTTGACGTACGACAACAGAAAAAAACATTTTAAAAGCCATAAATTAACTTCATCAAACCTGCAAATACAGTGGGTTCAGCATGAACACCTGTCTGTCATAAAATAGATCAGCACTTTGGACCTGGGTTTTACATATTTTTAACGTGTATTTAACTCATGTCTGTTGAAAATGGCGGCTCCGAGGTGAGGAGTCGAGCAGCTACAGTCTGAGAAATGAGGAAAGAGGTGGTTTTGTTTTATTAAGTGTTGTTTCCTTCCAGGCTGATGAGCCAATAGCAGATTACGCTGCAATGGATGACGTCTATCAAGGTAAATCCTGGTGTTATTAACGGTAATTAAAGTGAAACCACTGTTCTCTGAAGTTTGCTGTCTTTCTTCCATAGTGAGGATGCCTGAGGAAGGATTCAAAGGTGAGTATCCAGGTTCACTGCTTCTTCTCACCAGCTTTGGTTTCCTTAATGACAGAAGCCTGTGTCTGTTTCCTCTGCTGTAGTAATTTTAAGGGTGACTCTGATCTAACTGACCTTAACTGCCTGTTTCCTCATCCTCTGCAGGCACTGGGCTCCTCGGACACTGAGGAAAACTGAAAGATGACACTCGGAAGTCTAAAAGAAGCTTGAATATGTCAAGTGTCCATATATAAATAAGTGCTTTAATTTGTTTTTGTTTTTTTTTAAATGTTTTTTTTTTTCAGTAGGCTTTATTAAAACTGTGACTATGTTGCAAAAGAGCTGTTTTTTTTCTTGACGTAAGATTAGCTGGTTTTTGATATTTAAGGTTCCTCATGGTCCTGAAGAACTCTGTGGTCCCACTGCTGGACTGACTTTGAATTAAAACAGCTGAGGTTTTTGACACTTTTAAATTATGGCAGGAGGAGAAATTGAAAACTGACGTTCTTCCTTTCCATCACATGGATGTTTCTTGTAATTACTGCAGATTTTCCAGGTCTGATGAATGCACGAGTAAATGTAAAGTATTATGAATATACCTGCTCTTAAATGTTAGAACATTTATTACCTCTACAGTCAAAGCATATACTTTCCATAATCTCCACGTGGCGTTTAGAGTTACATACTTAGATACACGTATGTATAAAGGCCGATTCCAGTGCAAACCTCGTGAGCTCGAAGTGAGAATGGATGCAAGCAGTGATATGTACTTTTCTTTTCACTGTTTTTTCTTATGGACAATAAAGTTATTTTCAAATCAAATGTTTTCATTATCTTTCCCTGCAGTTGCATAAAAGGCATTGAGTTTAGTGCAATTGATAATCTGCTTTAATTATACAAAGAAAACTGTTAATCCACAAACCGACACAAGTACCTGATAGGATAATATTAGTGAATGGAAATCAAGCATGAAGATCAGCACAGAATAGTTTGAATGATAATGTGAGATGTTACTGCTGAGACGTAAACCTACATACAGACATGTCAATTTTATTTATATCCTTGCCCAAAGAGACAAGTGTCCTCTCACATTTGCTTCACATGACTTTAATGCAGCTGTTACAGAAACCGAAGTTTATTCCTGTGAAGAATGAACTGATTTTGTAAATTTGTATTTAATATGGGAAATAACTGTAAATGCAATTTAAAAAAAAATCCAGATAAATGGAAACAAAAGAATCAATAATGGCCTAACAACTAGCACAGAAACAAAATATTAAATGAGCAAAAGAATAGACAAAAATTAATGCAACAATCTGATTTGACAGTGTCTTAACATGTGGCTGAAACCCTTATGACTAGTTAAACAGGTCACTGCACTGGAACTTGGGGTCAATTTAATAATTATAGCTTTGTTTGTTTATTTGCCAGACTCTTGTCTAGAACATATACACATCAAGACATACCAGGACAATCAAACAAAACACTGTATATAAAAGAAAAAATAAAAAAATTTAAATATATACAGACATTTAATCCAATGCCCTCAACCTGGGTGTATACCTTGTGCTACTCACAATTATAAAAGCAGGATACTGGAAAGATATTGCCAAATCTATTTCTGATAAGTTACCTATGAGTTTCGATTTGCATTTTGAACATGTTATTTTTGGCTTTCATTCTGGTACCACTGGAGAGTTGGATAAAGTATTTGTTGTTAATCTGATCTATTCAAAATTCCATTTACAGAAAGCTAAATTTGCAGGAGACAAAACGTAATTTTTCTCTCACTTTTTTGCAGGGGTTTTAAATTGACCCATACCCTGATAGAAGACAAGAAAGCAATAAAAACAGACCATTTGTGAAAAGTTTGATATTGGTAGGTGATTAGCTGTTATTATGTTGGCATTATTTTCACAGCTGATATTTATGTATGTAGATGTTTTTTGCTTTTCTTTTTTCTCTTTTCTAACTCAGTGTTTATATACTCCGTTTCCCATGAACTGTATTATTTTTATAAACTAATTATTTAAAAAAAAAAAAAAAAAGGATACCGGAACCTTTGGTTAGGATGAACCTCAACAGTTCCACCTGTACATGCTGTACCTTATTTTTACAGTCAATGTGCTGTACATGATGCTTTTGAAACCACTGACGAGACGCGTTCTACTTTTTTCTGTCTCTGTCAAGTAAAAACATAAAACCTGATTCTGTTACCTACGAATAAAACATTCAAAAGCTAATCTCAGTTCTTTATTTCTTTTTCTTTTTTTAACCTAAAAGACAGAACTTGAAGCCGGAATGGAACGTTCCCTAACCGGAAGTTGTCCGATTTCATCAACGCACCGCGGTCGCCATTTTCAAAACAAATAAAGCTTTATTGCGCGCAGCAGAATTGTCGTGGATAGAAGTTTAAATAAAGAGACGGAGCGTTTGAATTATTCAAGGTAAAGACTTGTGAATGGAGAATATGCGGTCCGTGGTTCTGTCCACGGGGTGATGGTTCCTGTAGCCCACGGAGCCACAGAACCTCACACTATTGTTGTTATTAGATGCTGTTGTTTTCGTAGCTACAGCTAGCACCGACACGGCTAAAGCTGGGTCAGCTCGTCCTGTATTTTGTAAACACTGAGTCCAGACCCTGGGGATACCATCAACCTGCGGATTAAACCTTTGATTTGTTGTTACTTATAGTAACCCTAAAAAACCGTAAAACATCAAACTGAATACATCTATTGCTAGTCGTTGCCTTCTCTGTTGTTGTTACATATTCACTTTAATCACATGGTTTATTGTTACATATAAGATGACAGAGCTGGACGATGATGTTAACACAAGAAACCAATCCACTGCAGTTAACAATAATAATTCACATGATAATAGTCTTTTATTTTAAATTTAAAGGCTAACCCCTGGTCATAGGTGAAAGTTGACGAAACCCCAGGGGGAAAAAAATATTTGTCTTTGTTTCCAAGTTATTGTAAAATGAAATGGAAGACGAGCAATACTGATGTAGAAATATTCATATTAAATTGCCACATTGTCATCTTTGTCTATTTTACTGCTTTTTTTTTTTTTTATCAAGTTTTGTCTTTTGATGTGTATTTAGTCCATTATTTTCTTTTGTCTCTATTCATTTTTTCTTCTTATTGCTTTTGGTCATTTTATTCATTTTTCTTCGATCAGAAAAAGTGCATTTCAGTTGTTTATGATAGCAAAAATAAGGCTCAAATTATATGATTAAGGTTATGAGACTCCATAAGATGAAAACTGCAAGAGCACTTGAAACACATCTATGAATGAAGTAATTTATGTGAAGAAAAACGTTTAAAAGTTGAGGAGAGTCTGTAAGACAAAAAACATAAAAATGTAATTGGATGAAATGGGTGTAAAAGATGCAACAATATGGGAACGACAAACGGACAATGTAACAACTTGAATGCACATGTCATCTTTGATTCTATTAGCCTATTTGTGTCTGATTTTCACAATATAAATTAAAACAAAGAAAAATGAACACAACCTTAGTTATCATTCAAGATGAAAAATTGCATTGTTTAAAATGGTATTGGTATTATTATTATCAATTCTGTGGAAATTCTATTATTATTTGTTTGGAACATGACAGACATTAAACAGGAGCACATTTCACTAATCTCGACACTGATGTATGCAGTTATGTTTTCTTGAGATTTGATCTGTTTTTAATATGTTTTGTTTGTCTAAACTTTAAAGATGATGGAGCTGCCGAACTACAGCAATCAGCTGATGCAGCAGCTCCACGCCCTGAGGAAGACTGGCCACTTCTGCGACTGCACTGTCCTGGTGGGAGACAGTCCTCATCGTGCCCATAAACTGGTCCTGGCTGCATCCAGCATGTTGTTCAGGTACAGAGAAAGACCACTTCACAGCAGCATGACATGAGCACTACATCCACAAACTGACCCTAATCTGAGCCATCTGCTCACGTGTGAATCAGATCTGTGGGTCCAGTTTCAGTATTTCAAGTCTGATCACTTTTTATACACAGTCCTGAAGTAGCGCCGGGTCAGGATTGGTGTCACTTGTTTCCACCCTGAGAAGAGAAATGTACTTTTTCATTGTTGAAACAGTTTCTTATTTTGCTCTGATACTGAGAACTAGTCAAACCAGTGAAGCCAAAAAAAGAGTGTTCCTCTTCTATTTTAATCTGAGAATTGAACACATCACATTATGGCTGTGTATATTTCTCTGTCAGTTTATGACCTGGCAAAAACCAATCTGTGACTGGTTCTGTGTCTGATACTATGTTTGGAAACTGGAGCTCTGGACTATGTCACATTTCTATGTTGGATTTAACTATATATATATATATATAGAGAGAGAGAGAGTTCAATCTTCAATATGTTCAGCATTTGTATAGGATGGGGAGGGGGACAGCAGGTGGTCAAGGTGACGGGCTCACTTTCACTTTCTCAACATGTCCTCTGCATACATGTCTTGTAGAAATACGCCTTCCACAAAGTTTTTCAGGCATGGAGGGGGTCACCAGTAGGCTGCCTTGGAAGGCTGGTTTGGTTTAAAAAAGGTTGAGAAACCGTGGCGTGGGCTGAAGGCCGAGGGTTTTCAAGTGTGGGCACATTATGTTCTATCATGCCCATGGGTTTAAAAGTTTTCATTCGCCACATAGAGAGAAGCTATTTATTGCACTAATAACAGACTGTACCACAGATAAACAACAGAGAAATGCCCTTCTACCCCTCTGTGTGCAAAAAAAGCAACTTCATATTCATGAGTGCGTCAGTTGGTAAAAACTTATTTTTCTTTTCAAAAAACAAACTCTGGTGGCAAAGGCTACTTTTACTTTTCCATTTGATCTGATGATTGTGATTAAAAATACACACTGACATTAGGCTACAGTGTGATAAAATGATGTGCACCTGACACTCATTTAATTCAACAACCCCCATGGCCCCCCCACCTCTAAGATGAATCCAGCACCACCGATACTGACCGACACGCCACCTTTTGGTATATTGACTGTATAACACCCCCCCCTTCCTGGACTGTAACTATGTTTGCTTGAGCCTAAAACTGCTCCTACTGTGCTTCTCTATGTTCAGCGTTTTGAATGGATCTGCCAGACTTCAGCTGGGACCAGGTATAACGCTCAACACATTTGTTCACTACATACGAGTTATTAAACTGAACTGAATCATAATCTGGAGGGAAAAAAATAACACATCAAACTCTGCTAATCTTCCAGTATCCAGATGTGCTTTAAACACACACTTTGCACTTTGTGTTGAAAAACTTCATATTATTTTTCAGAATTTAAATAAGGTCAGAATTCAAAAGTTGTTCATTTTAAAATTCTGGACACCACCTAAAATGTGCACATTGTAAACAAAAGAAAATAACCAGACTAGCGTCTGTCTCCCAAGTGTGCCAAAAACGCACTATTACTTCCATTATAACCACTGTTTTTGATTCATAAAACATTAAGGCAGAAATCCTGCAAAATATTATTATTTATTTATTTTTTGCATAAAAAATATACTGACATGATCAATAAAGATAATTCTTGCATAAAAAAATAGTTTGGTTTCATTCTAAACACAGCATTTAAATAAAGGCTTAACTTTTTTTTTTTTTTTTTTTTTAACAGTTATTGAGTATTTGTTTTTAAATCTTTTAAATTTTTTCCCCTATTTCATCAATGAGTTGTAAGTAAAAATTCCAAACTGCATGACATTTTTATTGACATTATACCACTAGTGTTCTTTTTTTGCACACATGGTGCTTAGTAAGGGCCTTTCTGGGAGGGATACCCGAGGGTTCAAGAAAAGTCAACATTGTTTTCCCTCAAATCAAACTAATCCTCAGCATGAATCTTCAAGACGCTGCCCCTACTTTTATCCATGTTTTCTGTTTTTGAGTGTGGACACACTGGGTTGAACTGCGTCTTTTTCGCAGGTCTCTCCTGGATGCTTCCGACACCATTTCCATCGACACAGCTGTGGTTTCCTCTCAGGAGTTCGGCTGTCTGCTGGACATGGTCTACACAGGCAAACTACCGCTGGGTAAACACAACGTGGGCCGCATCGTGGCCGCCGCCGACAGCCTGCAGATGTTCGACGTGGCCATCGGTTTCAAGAACATCCTGAGCACCCTGGTGTACTCACAGCCCTCAGTCCTGGAGATTTCAAAGCAGGGCCCGATCACGACGCCCAGTAAACCCCAGAGTGTAAACCCTGAAGGGTCAGAATCACCTAAAGGGGACGTTCTGACATCAGACAAGACTGAGGAAACAGTGAAGGAGGAGACCGAGGATTCAGAAGGTCCTGCGTCCAAGAAAGTCTGTCTGGAAGTTTGTGAGAACTCAGGTCAGTGTCAGCTGGGTTACACAGTTCTGGAGGTTTGGAAAAGTACTGTCAGAACTTCCTGGATTCAATGGTTTTTGTGAATCCACATCCTTCACTCCTAATCGAATTTGTCTTAACATTTCATTATTATTTCCCTGAATGGAGTTTCGGGGATGTTATGTTTTTGATCCGACTGCCACCGCTGGTTCCAGATACTGTAGGTGTAAACGTCATAACTTGAAAAATAGTTGGTTTACAAATTTGATCTTTTGCATATGGATGGATTTAATGGAGAGGAAGAACTGATTTGATTTAAGACAATTTACTATTTCTAGATTGCCCACAAGGGGCCGCTCAAAAGTTTGAAATCACTAAACCCTCGTTTGCCTATATCTCTGGAACTATTTGTCCGATCCACCTCAAATTAAGTGCAAATGAAAGGTCATAACCTGGGGATGCCTCATGTTATGACATCATAGCTGTCTGATTAAGAACTGGGGGCATTTGGGGATATGCCCCTAGCTACCGCTTCCAACAGCTAGTTTTTCTATGTGTATCTCTTTTCTTGGTGTATTTCACCTGCCTGTTAAGGACCCTGGATCGGAGTTCTGCCTGCTCCCTGTTCTCTACTTGCCTGTTATTTGACCTGCCTGTTGTTTTGATCTCCCGACTCTGAGCTTATCTTCTTCCTGCCTGTGTCTCCGCCTTCCGACCTAGCCTTTTGGATTTCGAGCAATGCCTCCTTACGGTATGGATTTTTGCCTAACCCTTAGGCACGGTTGCCTGGTTAATTGCCTTAACATGTTTGACCTGGATTGGACTCTGACTTCCCTCTGCTTATCCCTAGTCAGAGACAGGACACTATCTACTGGCTCAGGCTGAGGCTGGTGCGCCCCTGACCGGAGGTCAGCTTCAGGAAAGATTGTCTTCATTTCACCTGTTTTCTAATAACACTTTTTTTTTTTAATTTATTTATTTCTTGGTCCCTGTGTTCTGCATTTGAGTTCTTCCTCAGAAGTTTGGACTTGATAGTCTCAGAGGGTTAACTTAACTAATGATCGACCGATATGGATTTTTTGGGGCCAATAAGATTTTATTTTTTGCAACATCAGCCTTAACCGATAGATAGAGGCTGCTGATTTTTCTAAACCACTATTTGGAGTCTATGATATTTTCTCCCCTCTGCCAAATGATAACAAATGTGAGTTGTTTTTTTTTAAAGAAAACATTTATTGAACTAAAAGTAATAAAAATAAACTTATATTACGGGATTAAAAAAAAAAAAAAAACACTGAAATTTCACATAAACTTGCAGTATTCAGTTGCGCTTCAAGTAAGTTCTTTCTAAAATAAACCTCAACATGAGGTAGAACAGGTAACAGGATCTCCTAGAACATGGAGGTGATGTGAACTTCACCAGTCAGTAAATCATGGCAGGGAAAAAAAGAGGATATCAGCCAACACAACAGGTTGATACCAATACAAGAAAGTATCAGCCGGCCTATACAGTATCAGTCAATTGTTAAACATAACAGAAAAATAGACATCTTATATGGCAATACTAATATTGGATGATGCTGAAGTCCAGCTGATATTTCATTTAATCCTGGCTGCAGATGTAAATTATGGGAGTATAATAACCAGTGCTCTTGTGTTTACCGATAGCCTTATCATACTGTACTCCATCCATGTGACCACTGTGGATGACATACAAAGGAAAAGGAAACACAGGTTTGTTGTGCCTCTTCATCTTTTGTCTGCCTCTGTTTGTTTCTCTATATTGTTCTTCATAACCCCTCCCCTCCTTTTTATCCACATTATCCAGAAAACACTCCACGACTCTACTCACACCATATGCTCGCAGACACAGTTTCCTCATCATGCTATTGCTCACTCTTTCCCTTTTGCTATTTTCTGCCATTTATCTCTGCCTCTGTATGTCTGGTTTGTGCTCCTGTGATCCATGCACCATGCTATTGTTTTATGATTCTGGGTCCCTGTACCACAGCAATCTAGGACAGCATCACAGGAGCAGACACTACACATACTGTAGATAGTGAAGCACATAGACGGACACAAAGCCAGCAGGAATGAATGAACAAAGATTGTAGTAGGAGGGTGTTTCCTCTGCTACGGGACAATGAAGTCACCCGAGTTCATATCTATTATATGTGTCAAGTATGTTTTATGTGTTTTTCCTCAGAGACCTACCTCAGCTTCTCTGTCTCAGGTTAACTTTTTCAGAGAGCTTGTAAAATCTGACTCTGACAGTACCCTAAATATTCAGGATTTGTTTTCGTCTCCCCGGCATATCCACCTTGGGAATAGAGCACATGGTTGTTTGACTGTTGCTTTAAATTATTCAGAGGTTTTATTTATAAATAAACACTGCCCTGTACCTCTCTCTCCAATTACTCTTTTACCTCTGGCAACAGAGCAATCAACACAAAAAAGTATAAAAGAAAGAAACACAAACAATTGCAACATCATGTTTGCCATGTTTGATGGTTTGTTGTGACAAAACTCCTCTTTTTTAAGATGTACTCTCAATTTTTCCCCATAAACTTCTGTCATTACAGTACTTCATTTTTTTCCCCCAAAACTTATTTTGTTGTTTTTCTTCTTGATGTTCTGTCAGTTGTTTTCACACTGCTTGTTGCTGGGATTGGTGATAACTCAAATATACCCAATATATTGTGGCTCATCCGGCATAGGATGTAGGAGTTAACTAAGGTCGAACACACACAGTTTGAAAGGTTTTAGGTCACTGGGTTGAGAATTATAGATGGATTGTTACAACGGGGATCAGGACCCCAAAAACAATGCATGTTCTAAGTGGAAAAAATGCTTCTTGTGTCTGTGTTCCTTCCACACTGTGCAGCCTATTGGGCATGAAGCCTAGTATATCACCTGCTGTATCACCAGATTATATAGGGTAGTGATGTCAAGGAAAAGCCAATAATGACAATCATTTTCAACTGCCTCTCTATGTGTTCTGCTGTTTTAGGCCTTTTTCATTGCAGTATCATGAGTTGCCACTGGGGTAAATGTTATCAAATGAGCAGTGGTCTCATACCCTGCTTATCTTACAGAGACTACTCGTGGGCTGTTAGTACCATTGACATTGCAAGGCTAATGAGTTTACTAAGCCTGATTAATTAATTTTCACTTGTAGATTATTGCAGTCATTTAGTTCTTGTTCTCTTATTCATGGTCTTAACTCTTGGGTTGTAGTATTGGACATATCCCCTTAAAATGCAACCAACCAGATGCATATAATTTAAAAACAAGCTACATTGTACACATTTTCTCAATGGACAGTGCCAGTCCTCCACAGTCCACTAGTGATGTAGTTCTCAAGATGGGTCTTGGTCTCAAGACCAATTTTTCAAGGTCTTAGTCTTGCCATGGAGTCAACTCATTTGATCTCTGCAGTGGTTTGGTCTTGGTACCCTTCGCCCTCTGCAGTGGTTTGGTCTTGGTACCCTTCGCCCTCTGCAGTGGTTTGGTCTCAGGGTGGCTTCACACCAGCAGCACTTGGTCTGCACCAAACATCCCATTCACTTTTCGCTGGTGTGAATCAATCACAGTGAACCAAGGCCTCCAAAAACAGGTGGTCTCGGTTCACTTGACTCTGCACCAAATGCTAAACTTTAGTACAGTCCCTCTGGTGAGAATGCAAACTCAGGTCAAACCATAGACGGGTCCAAACCAACTATTCAAAATGCATCTCGGGTGGGGATGACCACATTCATGAACATAGCATGTCTCCACTGTCTGAAATGATGCACTATATACTTTTAGCGACTCCAGTACATCAACAGATTGTTCTCCAGATTCAGCCACAACTCATTTTCCAATTGGATATTTTGCCAAAACTGGCCATTACAGAGAATGTAACATGCAAAGATCAGAGAAAGTGTTAATGTGCTAAGTTGTCACTCCATAGCAAGTCAAAATGAACTTTTACCAGAAGATAGAAATTGATGAAAAATCAATCTGACCAATTTTGGTTAATTTGCAATTGTGAAGGCGGACTAGACTGGAGTCTATATGCTACATAACAATTTTATTGCCTGGTGCAGACAAAATAATCAAACTAGCAGTGTGAAAGCGCCCTTAGTCTCCACTCGGTGTTTTCAATGTGTGTTTTGGTAAAGTCATTCAATATTATGACAAAGAATTTGAGACTGTCAACAACCATCTTTTGAGGAGAACCAAACTATTGTTGATATACATTCTAAAGCATTTTCCTGCATGACAACCATGACCTGTGCGTGACAGTACAGCACATGTTGAGACATGTTATTTGCCTATTTTCTTTCATTAAGTCATGGCTTTGTCATTTCAGGGTTATTGGCTGTTTGCATTTTGCTTTGACATTCACTTTCTGTCACAGAAGCAAAACGTAGCATTCCCACTAAAACTGTGACAACAAATCCATCATCCCTAGCACCAAACTAATATGTGTTAAAAGAGCTATAATACAAATACTAGACAAGCCACACATTCACATCAGTCATTATACTTACAGACCAAATCAGAAATACACCCAGTAAACTCCATAAAACTGAAAAAGGCTCCATTTTTTAAAATAGTAGCTTTTTCTGTCTTGTTTTACAAATAATCACAGACAAAGAAGTCAGTGTTTGTGGTTATTTTCATATTCCCATGGTTTGTTTTTACATGACAGTCACAGGGGCGGCTGTTAACACATGACGTTGCTATGGTAACCTGTCTAATGCTTAATGATCTGATTTAGGACAGAGGTTAAACTTAATCCTACAGAGGTACAGCACTCAGAAACATGAAATGGGATATTCTTCTTCTTTATTTAAACTTTCATTTTCCTCAAGGCATAGAGAGCAGGTATTTTTGGACAGAATAATGTTAGTTGTGTCTATCAGAGAGGTAAGATAAGCCAGATTTTGTGTTTATTTTTTTCCAATTAATATTGCTTTCATGTATTAAGTCTCCTGTTGTTTCAATCCACATTTTCTTACTCTATAAATCACCTTTTCATTCTCTCTTCCGACTCTCTCCAAAATCCTCACTCCCCATCCTCCTCCTCAGCATTTCTTGGCTACTTCCCATCTGTATAATTGAAGCATTTTAAATGTATGATGGTTTTAGACACACAGGGGAAAATAAAAACAATCCATTAAAGCAGAGGGAGGGAAATTGAAACAGAAAGCCAGAGAAGCAATGCTGGAGCAGGAGAACATCAGCTTGACATTGATACAAAAATTGATGGTGGATGGTGTCACACATCATTGTTAGCGCAAACACGCATTCGCACTCATGCTCATTTAGAATAGGATGGGGCTCAATGTAATACTAACTGATAAACACACAAACAAACACGGTCATCTCATTCCCTTGGGTTGACTCCAGACAAATGATATGAAGATGACAGCAATTACAGTCATTAGTACAGATGTGGGCGTTATTGTCAGAAAATGCTGAAAGCTGGTATTGTCAGGTTAAAAAATATTTAATTTTACCAACATTTAAATAAAACTTTTTGATCAACTAAATCAGTGTTTTTCCAACCTTGGGGTCAGGACCCCACATGGGGTCGCATGGAATTTCTAGTAATTAAAATACTTTTTTTTTTTTTAATAATTCATAAAAAAATATATGCTGGGTTGAAGAGACAATCACTATCCATAAAAGACATGATAAACTATGGGTGTGAACTGAAAATTCAAATGGGGTTGCCTGAAAGTTCTAGTAATTGATAATTTATTCTTATTATTATTATTACTAAGAAAATATGTGGTGAGTTGACAGAGACATCACAAACCATAAAAGACATGAAACTGTGAAACGGATGCACTGTGGTACTGTTTATCTGTCAAATGTTCATTGTGGTCAGTTTCAGATGCTGCAGCTCTTTCATATTTCATAGTTTGAGTTATTGTTTGTTCAGTGTTAATTATCAGCCTTGTAAATACAAGCTGGACTGACTGTACATATCTTGACCAAGGAAAATAAAAATCTCATGTTCTGCAATAATCTACACCTGGCTTTTTTCTTGCATCTGTCCATAATATTATACATTATATAATGTATAATATTAAATTAAATATTACCTAAAATTAATTTTTATTTAGAATAGCATAGCAAAAATTATTCAATAGCATCGCAAACTGTTAATGATCAAAAACAAAATCACGGTTGGAAACCACTGATCTAAATGAATTGAATGTCCTTTCTCTTTCAGGTCTTCTCTTGGACAATCCACATAATATTACGGTGTTGGCCATGTAAACAGCAGACAGTAGACAGGACTGATAAGTGAAGGAGGGCAAGAATAGATACCTGTAGGCAATAGTAGTAACCCAGGGAATCCATGGGTGTTGCATAAATAAAACATATCAAATGGAAAGAGTAAAGTGCAGTACAAAGGGGATGTGAAATGTAAGTATATGAGAAAACACAGCAGACAAGCGAGAAAAGTCAAAACTGGGAGAGGAACATAGTTCTGTAACCTGTTCAGAGTCTTCTTAAAATAATCCACTGGCTCTCCAACAGTCAGTCCAGTCCTCAGGAGCAACACTGAGTCACCTCCGTGGCCTTGATGCCTCAGGAGAAGAACACTAGTGCACATATTGTGCTGCTGTTCAACAGTCCTGAGACAGGCACAGCAGCTACACTATACTCGGCTCCATCCAACTGCCAATCCACTGGCAAGAATAAAACATGGACAATGTACTCCTCAACCAAACACAAACAAGCCATTTCTTAAATATTTAGAGAAACAATGTATGTTTAAAGATATTCACTGCATCCTCATATGTGATGGCATATGTTGATTTCCACTTCTCTGCCAGAATGATCAATATATACACTGTTGCCCATAAAGTAGGAATAATTTTTGTTCCACATTTTATTCCTATTTCCACATCAGTATTCATCTTTGACCTGGTGCAATGATAATTTACAGAGTCCTAGTTACACTTTATCAAGACCACATCACATCATCACAATCAATTAACTAGAAAGCACTCAGAGAGTGCAAACCTCTGCCCCCTGGTGGCATGCTGTAGAATTGCAGTGAACAAACACATACAAATCGAATGATCACATAACCTCCTGGGCGGAGGTAATGTGAAGAGGCAAATTCTTTTGGGACACAAAGTACCATTGATAGCATTAAACTGTTGCATTCAGGTGACAATGCCATGAATTGGCTAGATTTAGGCACAAAAACCATTTGGTTAGGGTCACAAAAAGGGTTGGGTAGAGAGCTAAAATTAGAAAAGACTAAAAATATAGCATTTATCTTCAATTGGAAACAAGACACCAACACTGGTCTCCTGTGTGTAAGTCCACAAAGTCCATTGTTATTTTCATCGCCAGCGGCCTCCCTCTAATCATTGTCTCTATTTAAAGCTGCAGTGCTTAATAGTTTTTTGGTGTTACTGAGCAAAAATTCCACAATTCCCTTTCAGCTTATTATAATTCAAGTACTCTGAGAGAAAATAAAGATTCTACCAATTCCTATAGACCCAGTTTCCACAATGTAGAAAATTAATTCCATAACCCAAAATTTTCAGGCAGGTAACAAGTATGTTTTTTCATGTTTATTTCTGACTTACATCACTTCCTTGCCAATTTAAACTTGACAAAGTCATGTCACTTTTTTCTCATCCTTGCACATACAACTACAAGAGGTGCATGAATTGCACCTGCCATTCCATCTGTGTTACCATGGTAATGCTATGTGACACTTGCAGCAGTATACACATGCTATACATCCATGTAACCAGAACATTAGTTAAAAGCTCAATAAAACCAAATGTCAGATGAGAGAACACAACCCAAACATAAACATTAAGTGTATGTCATGAATAATTTAGTGAAACAGCAGACCAATACCACAAACTCTGTACCGCTAAGCTAATACTAACCTGATCCTATTGTACAAGTATTATTTCTCTATAGCTAAACATCACTGAAAAAACAAACAAACAAAGAAAGCAAAAGTAAAAGAGAGAGATTAGTGTTCACTAGGAATTTTTTCTTATCTTCACTGTTTTCTGGTCATAACTTGGTTTTGTAAAATTACTGGCTGAACCAGTGTGCTGTGTTACACTAAAGTGATTCCTACTGGAAACAAATAACCCAGGGCTTAACAGGTTAAGTCCCAAGATCCAAATCACGATCTTTTCCTAACTATAACCAAACCTCTTTTATTGTATACTTGACAGTGGACAGGTGTTGTGACGCACATTCCACTTTGGAGGCAGAATGCTGGATTTTCTTTGACAACAGCCATCCATTACAATCAGCTGCTTGTTGAAAATGGAACCTTTAATGTCAAATGATGCTGAAATTATACACATGTACTCCAACACTTTATTCTGACATCTGTGTTGGCACTCAGGAGCAGAAAAGAGTAGATCATCATGCCTCAGTGTTAGACTGTCAGCTGAACTTGTGGAATGAATTTCAAAGGGTAGAGAAAATAGATATCAAGCACCAAAATATTTGCCATAGTAGTCCTGCAACTTAGGCTTAGAAGTTATTGAACCCTAGAGATGGAAGCAGAGGAAACAGAAAACTTTGGGGTGTTAAAAGATGAAGTATTATAGACCAGTAACCTCAAACTGCATTGCTAATCAAGCGTGATTCTGTAACTACATGTCCCAGTCCTCACCCCAGCTCTCACAGAAGCTAGTTCTGATGGATAATGTGAGATAAATTTGACAGTTTTCCCCAAACAGCTGGACGATTTGAATTCAGAAGGAAACCCATTGACAGCCCAGCGAGTGGAACGTCATTCACCCAACCAGGTGCAGAAAAGGTTAATGCATTTATTTCATCCATGAAGAATACTCCTCAGTCATATATTGTACACTCACACTGAAAATACAGATTTTGAGAGTAGATGCCAGTTAAGTCTGAGGACACACTGAAAGTTTGCAAGAACAATAAAATGTGCAGAATCTTTGGGAGACAGCCAGCAGTTTGGACTGAGTCTATCATGTAGAGCTGCAGCAGGTATACACGCCAGCGCTCTGCAGTCTCCACATCCCTGCAGTGTGTTGGTCCCCAGGAGTCCAGGTCTCCACATGCTACTTGGACGCCAGCCGACGCCTACTCCAACCCTGGTTGACGCTAGCGTTATGATGTCTGATGTGCATCAGACAAAGTATAAACCAAATTAACTGTGAAATAAACATTTGTGCTACATTTAATAGTCTCTGAAAGCTTCTTTACCATTAGCTTATTTAATTATATTGCATCTCTACTACCTGTAATGAATAATTTACGATTCTGACATAAATGTTTTTTCTGGGAATCCAAAACTGGATCAAATTAAATAACAGTATATGACTCGAGCACCAGTGTTTGTTAGAATTGGACTGTATTATGCTGATATTTCACAGTGATGTGGGAGAAAACAGGTGGCCATAGAGAGTCAGTAAGATGATGAGCAACAGAGAACTGAAAGAGGCGGAAACAGACAAAAAGACGAGAGCGGAAATGAAGGGTTGGAGTATGACACTGACAGCTATGCTGCCTTTGTGATCATACACTCCCTCATCAAGACTTTTACAAGTCAAAGCCGTGTTTATATCTGTACATGCTGACAGAATTCTCTGTCAGTCCTGTATTGGCAGGAAGATCCTGTCTGTGCGTAGCTCTGGCTCACCATCTGTTCCTAGCTAGACCGCTGATATCTGTTCTTATAATATCCTGTTTGCCTCCCTCAGTCTATGTGGGGTGCACACATCATGTATCTGGACAGTCTGCTATTCTTCATCATCCAACAACCATCACATGATCCACCCATCAATCATCCACTTAAACAAATCCTTTTTGTATCCTGTTCACTCATCCTGTGGATGCAGCAGTGCGTCCCCTCTCTTGTCACCATTCTCGGCAGGAGAATAAACCACAAATATCCTTGTGTCTTACTCATTCTGAGATCTTTTCAAAGACATACAGTAATACTATGAGGTGAGCTGAGAGCCGCATAAAATGTATATAATGTCTATAATAATCACAACAAACCAAACTCACTTTTTAGATTAGGGGGGGGGTTTATTTTTAGCTTTGCTCCAGGTTTATAAAAGCCTGGACAGAAGGTTCCTGTATAGCCAAGACACCTCACTTATAATTTAGCTGTTACAAAGGCATGATGGGTGCTCAGGTGGCACAGAGGCTGGTAGCCATCGCCTCAAAACAAAGTGAGATGTTCAGCCACAAATAACCAGTGCAATTTAAGTCTGACAAGCAC
>JAPTYR010000018.1:37617822-37630935 GCA_029814505.1 Siphamia roseigaster | reverse complement strand
GGAGAAAAGCTGCGGAAAGTTAAGGTGTCCACGAAGATACAAAGCCGGACATTAGAGAATTATAATATAGATGATAAACATATGGTGTGGAAGAAAAATGATTGTCTTTTAACTTTATGTATGTGTGTCGGACTCTCACTGTGCATTGCTGCAAGGAAAATAAATACAAAGTAAAATCACCAGTGTTAATCTAACACTTAAAGAGTTCATTTTAACACTACCTCAGTGAACATATGATCCCGATCCACAGAGTGTAAAATTGACACCAAACCCAGAGTTACATTTCTGGAGTCAACTTTACTCTAGTAAGAGTTAAAATATTGCATGAATTAGTGTCAAATAAGTTGTAGACTTTGTGAGAAATAACACCCATAGTGTTAAGAAATCACTTTTCCAGTGTTAAATGTGCTTAACACTACATGATAACACATAAATTACTTCAGAGAGTGTTGATTTTTAGCTATTTGAAATAACGACCAAACTTTATTTGTGCACACAGATTCTGTTTGAATGAAAAAAAAGCAAGCCTTTGTTTTATTTTATTTTATTTTTTAAAAAATTATGTACTTATTTATATTTTGAGAGTTTATTTAGAAAAAAAAAACTTACAACAGTTTTTCAATGGGAGGAAGATGGTTGAATTAACTCTGAGAGAATCCGTTGACTTTAACACTGAATATATGACACTGTCGGTGTAAAACCTCTGTGAACTCCAACTATTTTCACGAACACTGGAAGTCATCTGGTTAAATTTGACTCTGTACTTTGTTAGAAAAACTCCGAAAGAATGAAAATATTTGACACTACATTTTTAACACTGACGGTGTTCCACTCCCTCCTCCTCCCCCTTTACTCCTTCAGACTAACCCTCCCAGAGGAGCCCCCCAGCGCCCCCCCTCAGACCGTCATCGCCAGCGGTCGCACCAATCAGTCCATCATGATCCAGTGGCAGCCGCCCCCGGAGAGTCATCAGAACGGTCCACTGCAGGGCTACATCATCAGGTGAGAGGACCAGGATGTGCCCCCGCCTCCTTTCTTCCCGGGGACAGCTGCTTGTCTGAGCCGACGCCATTCCAACGCGATAATAACCGTTATGTCAGCTCCTTTTCTCTCCTCCTCCATTTCACTTCATTCTCTCATAATTGGTGACAATTAAATCCCGTTCCTCTATTCATCCCTCGTCACCTTCTTTTTTGGACCATTTTCCAACTGTTCTACACGGATCCACAGTGGTGTCGTGGTCCCTGGAGAACTGGGAGAACTGCTCTTTTTTCTCCCTTTTTTTTTTTTATAAGTCATCCAGATTGATGGTCCGTGACGCCAGTGACATGTAAAACTACTCTATTTCACTGGAAAGTTTGTTTTCCGATTTCAAGTCAAAAAATACTTGAATAAAGCAAAAAAATAAAAATAAAAAATTATATGAAATTATATCCGACCATGGTATAAGTGGGAAAATGACCTTCGAGGTGAACATTATCAATTTTTAATGGACTTCGCAGAAGCAATCGCGGAGGTTCATGCCTCTGTATCGTCCATTAAAAAGTGATACTGTACACCTCAAAGGGCATTATCGCTTACTTAGTAGCCAGTCACATTGTACAGCAATGGACCCAAATTCTAGTCTGTATTGCCGAGGATGCACAAACAGTGAACCGAAGGTTCTCTGGTCCCCAGAAAAAGCGTATGTTCATGTATCAGGTTTTTGTCACTTCTGAACTCAGTGCCATGAAAACAATAGTTAACTTTGAAGTGCCATATTCATATTAAATTAAAGGTTTCCAGCATGACTGTCTCTGCCCCATAGATTGTGTCATAATGCTCCAGTCCCCTAGCCTGGCTATCGCTAGACCATAACATGTACTAGTTCAAAGCAGTATGGGATTCCCTAGGCTACTAGCCCCATCTTTCCCGCTCACAATGATGAGAAGTAGCCCAGTACCAGTCAGTCACACTGAACAGCAGTTATAATCTATATTGGCCGGGGTACACCAACAGTCCGAAGGTTCCCTGTCACCCGAAAAAGTTTTGTTCATGTGGAAGGTTTTTGTCATTTCTAAACCAAGTGCTGTGAAAATAATAGCTAATGTCGAATTGCCAATAGAGTGCACCACCAGATAAGCAATTAACAGATGCTAAATACATGCACAGCACACAATACTAAAACATCCACAAACCACCATCCATATCTATATAATCACATAATTATATTGCCGTCATATCAGAAGTTTATCGGGCAAATGGGCGATTTAAGACCCCAAGGAGCGCTCAAACTTTAAAGTTATGACCTAGCCGTGACCGCAGTTAGCCGTGGTTGTTTTATTTAACATGAGAAGTTTATCTGGGTAATGTTAGCATGGACGAATAACAGCCTTATGATCAAACAACAACCTTGTGAACATTTGTCTCCAATAACATAATTATTACTGTGTTAATTTCAAGCCATGAGTAGCACCTAGCCTCCTTAGCTGCAACCCTAACGCAAAACTCTATTTTCTACCAGGTGCCGTTAGCTGGTTTAGTTAAGTTAGTCTTACAAGAATCATCCTGTGTGATTTGGAAAACACATAGCAGCTAGCAGCTAGCCACTTACCGAGTTGGAATGTGGTAGCCAAGTTTTGAATAGCTGCTAGAACTGCTCTTCCGATGCTTTCTTCCAATGAGTCTGACATTTTTGCCAGTTATTATAACCGCGGAACAGTGGACACACGAAAACAACTGACCACACTTGACCATGTCCACGTGCACACGAACAGTTGAGTTGCTCGATTCTGATAGAGAACTCATGTGTCAAAGTCGGTACTAGTGTGCCCCCTTGTCGTTGGTTGTTGTAGTCAAATTAAATTATTTGCCATTTAAATATTTAGTTTCAAATTGTCCAGGGTGTACCCCGCCTTCGCCCTATGTGGCTGGGATAGGCTCCATGCGACCCCCGTGACCCTCGTGAGGATGAAGCGGGTTCAGATAATGAGATGAGATGAGAATCTAATGCTTTTTCACAAAATTCTCCTCAATAAAATCTTACATTTTAAATTACGTTTTACAGTCATTACAGTTTAAGAGCTGCACAAATGTTCATAATTCTATTAGTTCATAAGTAATATTATAACATTTTTGTACAATCTTAACAAAGGAACAAACATCTGCTTCTCACAGATTAAAAAAAAGTTGAAAGAACCTGAACATTTGACAGATAAACAGTACCGCAGTGCTTCAGTTTCAGCTTCATACATTGTCATGTCTGTTATGGATTGTGATTGTCGCCATCAATTCACCATATATGTTTTATTAGGTTATGAGGTTTTGTAGGCGTTTTGGGTTTGTCTTTTTTATCAATTTCTAGAAATTTCAGGTGACCCCATTTTAATTCCAAGCAACCCCACGTAGGGTCACCCACACTGAGATTGGAAAACACTACTACAAATAATAACGCCAAATTTAGATCAAAATATCATTGTTAAAAGTCAGTATCGGATCAGTATCAGATCAGTATCAGCAAAATTAATCCTAAAAAAATAAATAAATAAATAAAAATTAAATTAAATTAAATTGGAAGCAAAAAACAAAAAAAAAAAAAACCAGGACATCACTAAATTCATCTACTAGACTCTGTTGAGGTAAAATCGTTCAATATGGACATTCACTATGTGTCAACATCCTCTCATTTACTACACAAATATCACCTCCCATGCATCACTCTCATATGTTTCCACTATGGATTTCTCAAACTGTATTCTTGACCTCTTGTCTTCAGCACCGTCAAAAGCCTCCCCGTTTTCTTTGTGGTTATAAACCCAAAGCCAGGCAGTCTGGGGCTGCCTACAGTAAAACACTCATCTGGGATTAGGAGCCATTTATTCATCTCGGCTCGGTAATACTATGAGAGTCTCGCTTCAGAATCCAATGAATATTTCACACTTCCATTTCATATGCAATCTCTGCTGCTCAGAAGTGTGTATTGCTGGGTATCATCCTGCAGTTTGTCTCCCTCTCATTATATGTGCCTTTTACAGAATAAGCATGCAGCACTTTATTTTATCTTTATATTTAAATGTGTGTTTACTTGTATATGTGGATTTTTATCTTTGGGTTCTGTGCTGTTTGGCGGTCCATTGTGTCTTCACTCTTTTCTATGAGACTTTATAAGCAAATAAGAGAAGAGAGTTTGCAAAATAGGACAAAAATAAAAAAAAAATACAACAGTTGTCACTAAACAGTGAATTTCCCTATAGAAAGCCTCATGCGCACAATCATTTCCAGTCATTATAACTTCAGCCTCAATGCAAAATACCTGTTAAACCAGCTTTAATTCTAAACTTGCTTTTCCTCCAACATTCCTCCTATTTACCCAGACAGATACACTTCCTCTTTCTGATATGAAACCATGAACTGAATGCATTGGCAGGCATATTTACAATTTACATATTTACATATTACAAAATTTACATATTTACAATGGACTGTTGATATATGATTTAGCTAAATTCATCACCAGTGAAAACAGGGATTGTTTATGCATTAATCAGAGTTGTAATTGTAAAATTGATATGTAATCACAAAATGTTGCAGTTTAAATGACAATTCTGTGCATGATGACACTGAAAGTTTATATATGAAGTACTAAAAATACAGAATTTAAGCAAAATGAACCATAATTAATGCATTCTCCTCGAATCATACCCACATTTTTATGTATTATATCCACAATATGGTTTTTAACCAAATCGTGTAGGCTTAACAACTAGAAATGGGCATTTCCAGCAAAAATATTAATTGATAATCACTGCCAATTTGTCACAGTTACGCAAATATCTACAACCAAAAAAATAAAAAAAATACCTTGATGCTCTGGGCTCGTGTTTTAAAACCAGCCTCAGAAACCTTAGGGTTGTGTTTGATCAGACCATGTCTTTGGAGGGTCACTACCGACTTCCGGTATGAGTAGCATCAGCAGGGTGGATATTTTTTCAAAATGGAGTGCACTGTCCATCTTCTGCCTACATTTCGTACATAATTTTGTCTGTTTTCCAGGAGCCTGCAGATGTGTACCCAGGCGGAGAATTCAAAGCAGTACCACCAGGAACCGTGGAGGTAGTACAGCTTTTCAAAGAGCGACTCTAAGTTAGTGCAAAGCTCTTGACATATTTATGACAGTCTCATCAATATTAACATTAGCATCACCATTAGTAAAACCTCCAAATTCAAAATCAAAATTAAAAAAAAAAAATTTAAATTGGCGACAACAAAAAAATTCAAATTAATCGATAAAATCGATATATCGCCCAGGCCTAGACTATTGTAGCAAATAGTTTTTTACTATTTAAACATTAATTAGTAGTTTGTCTCATTTTATTAAAAAGATAAATAAATGAAATTAATTAAAAATAATTTATCAATCAGATTAATTAATCGAAGTCATTATTTAACTAATCACATATTTTCAGTGTGGGTGCTTTGCGAGTGTGCTGAAAAATTTAATTAATTCCCAAAGAGAACGCCTTCGAGGA
Organism: Siphamia roseigaster; assembly: GCA_029814505.1. Lineage (NCBI taxonomy): Eukaryota > Metazoa > Chordata > Actinopteri > Kurtiformes > Apogonidae > Siphamia > Siphamia roseigaster. The sequence continues at coordinate 37,625,428 of JAPTYR010000018.1, read as the reverse complement.
GGAAACTCAGCATAATGTATATGTCTGCATTATACAGATATGAATGTAATGCATTAGGTTTTTCAGTGTACTTTTCATTGTTGTTATTTCTGCCATTTTTTTGGTGGTATATATAAAAAAAAATTATCTGAGCTGTATTTAACATGCCTTCTCACATGACCACAAATTCAAGTTTATGAAATGAGCTTTAATGTAATAAACGGATAAGTATTAGCTGCAGCCAGTTGTGGAAGCCATATTCACAGTAGCAGTCAACAATGGTCACTTTTCCATTGAATATATGTGCAAAACTTTACCAGTATTTAGTAAATGTTGCCTAAACAGAAGTGCGTAATGTTATTTCTTTTTCCAATTAAATCACAAATTTTTATTATCACAAGATGACATGAGAAATCATTCCCTAAACATTCCAGATATATTCATTATTATACTGCTGAATTGCTGAGTCCGTTTGTGTAACTGTGCTGTTATGATTTATATTTTGTACATAATTTATTTACTACTTTTAGTGTTGTGATCAAAAATATTGAAATTCAATTTTAGTTTGGAAAATTAATGTAATTAGGAGAAGCACCAATAAGCCTTTGGCTTCAGCTTCTTCCCTTTTCAGTTATAATTGTGTAGGTTGGTTGTTAGGTGTTTGTTTTTTTCTTTTGTCTTGTTTTTAACTGAAAACAAACAATTAAAAAAAATAAAAAATTATATTACCTGTCTATTCTGTACTAAACTTAAAACATGATTCAGTGTCCTGGTGTGTCCAAACTTACTGTGCCATGTTTTCTTTTGTTTTTTCTCTCTTCTTTTTCACTTGGTGTAACAATGTATAAACATCTGTTTTTTTAATTCATGTGACTCAGCGGGAAAAGGCCTTTCTATTGCAGTTTTGCATCATATACCAATTGTGCTATGCCCGAAAAACCACCTATTTTTAGTGGAAAAATAAGAGGTTTGATGAATTTGTAGATTTTCCATTCGTTAAATTTTTAATGCACAAGTTACATTCATGCAATATGACGATGAATGGAAAGCAACTGATGTTAATATCATAGGATAGTGATTTTTAGCTTATCTCAATTTTTTTTACCATCTAATATATGGCGTATTCTACTAGGATTTTTATCGGATAGATATTTACAGATGCATTCAATTAGATACTGATCCTTTTTGTCTTGTATTTCAGAGTGCAGCGATGGAGGAAACAGTAATATGGGAACAGCACACTGTGACTCTTCACAGGGTAGGTATTTACAAGTATTTCATCTATGCTCCCCCTTCTTTTCTCTATTGTTTTTTTCCCCGCTCGGCCTGTCTTTGGTATACCAACTCTATCGTCTGTCTTGTGTGTTCTTCACTTTCCTCCATGTCTGTTCTCTGCCCATCCATCTCTCTTCTCTCCATACTAAGACGGCCAGCTGTAGCAGCAGGATGTGTGGTACTGGAACAATAGTCAGGGAATCCAGATGGCAGGAAACAACGCTAAGGAAGACAGAAATCAGCATAGACTTCCTTACTACTTCTTTTCACTTCCTTCCTGTTGGCAGCAAACTCTTCTCTACAAAACTCCAGGGAAAGAAAGAGATGATAGGCGATGTGTCACATTCACACGTATGAATATCTTAAGAATCTAAAATTGTCGTAAGCATGTATTATCCAGTCTTAAAAGCATACCTGTCAACCCCTAATAATAATAGTTTTGCCGTAAACGTGAAAATGCTGTCAATAAAGTTTAGCAACCTAGACACAAAACCTGAAATGCCTTTAAACAGAATCAATTGGAGAAAAGAACAATTCACCTTAAGGATTGAGTGCATCTGAGTCATAGTAGTACATATTAATTTAATTTGCTAAATATAGATGAAAAGTAGTGCGGCTAATAACTGGCAAAATGTTGAACTGTTATCATGAAATTTGCTGTCACAATGATTCCTTTCAAAGCTCTCCATTCCGAAAGTAGCTCAATGATTACACTACCTGAATCTAACTCTGTGTTTTATTTTATGGCCAACTTTTTATATCTTCGCTTTCAGACTGTAAATTGTTGTTTGTTGATTCTTTGTGCTGTGGGATTCTATAGAACACCTGTCTAGACTAGCCTGCTTGCTCTAATCTAATTAGTAGCAGCTTTATTGAGGCTGAAGGAGCAGCCCAGTGTGGCCTGAAGTTCTCAGCCTCTCAACTCTCTTGTGTTGCTGTGGTTACAAGATTACATCACATAATGGCTTCCCTCGGTGATGTTTTCTGCATTGGCAAAAACAAAACAGTCTCTGAAAGCACTTGAAACTGTAACTTGAGCATATAAAGATTTGCTGTTAATTTTTTTGTCACAGCTATAGGTTCTGTCACATTTACTTAATAATTAATGGCATTCTGAAAGTCTATTTGTCTACTTGTTTCGAGCCAAGTGTGAAAGTCCAATTCTGTGGGTTTTTTTCCTGTGTGTAGGCACCTGGATTCGGGTTTGGCATTGCCATCTCAGGTGGGCGAGACAACCCTCATTTTCAAAGTGGAGAGACATCCATTGTGATATCTGATGTGTTGAAAGGAGGACCTGCAGAAGGACTGTTACAGTAAGACATTCACTGCCTTATCACATGTACAGTCTGGCGTTTTATGTTTAAATTTACACACCAAAGAATTGTAGAAGCGCTCAGTCTCATTCACTTAAAACCTGTTTATACTTGTAGTCATATTTTCTCGAGGCGACATCTTTGACTTGCCATATATTTATAGAAATGTTTACAACAATTTGACCGACGTTTCTGTTTTTTTCCCTTTCAGAGAAAACGATCGTGTCGTGATGGTCAATGCAGTCTCAATGGACAACGTAGAGCATGCCTACGCTGTGCAGCAACTCCGCAAGAGTGGAAAAAATGCAAAGATAGTATGTTTTATAAGACAAATTTCTGTGAAGACTCATATCAGTCAGAATTCACTCACATTTTGATTCAGTTTGTTCAGATACAATTGTGCATTTCAAATATGTGCACATGTGTTTGTCTCTTCAACGCTTACAATTTTCTTTCTTTTCCAAGACTATCCGTAGGAAAAGGAAAGTGCAAATCCCTGTCTCTCGACCAGGGGACAGAGAGACGATGTCGGAGCATGAAGAGGAAGACAGTGATGAAGAAGATGGCTATGATCCTAGTGGTCGTAGTGGCCCAAGTGCCTATGGTGGAGCAAGTGGAGGTACAGGCACCGGCAGGCGCCATGATCGTGAACGTAGCAACAGTGGCAGACGGGATCATAGTGCCTCACGGGAAAGGAGTATCTCACCACGCTCTGATCGCCGGTCACAGGCCTCCTCCGCTCCTCCAAGGCCAGCAAAGGTCACCCTTGTCAAGTCCCGCAAAAATGAAGGTGAATAACACAATACTAAAGCACAAGTTAGACAGTATGATATAATAGAGGATTTGTTAAAGGTTCAGATGACTGTAACGCCTGGCAACATGACTTAATTCCTCTGTGAAAGCAGAATATGGGCTGCGGTTGGCCAGCCACATCTTTGTGAAGGACATCTCTCCTGAGAGCCTTGCTGCAAGAGATGGAAACATTCAGGAGGGAGATGTTGTGCTTAAGGTAAGAACATGGGTGTAAACAAAATTACTGTGTTAAAGTTGGTGAAAATACAAATGTGATAGTAATCTAAAAGAGGAAAAGTTGAGATATATATATGAGAGAGAGAGAGAGGGAGAGAGAGAGGCATTGGTCAATATAGTTATTGCTTTGTCCTTTTATAAAATCAGATAAGGTCTTCATTGAGATTAAAATATTTTCCAGTCATTACAGCAATACAGCCATAACAACAAACAAACTTCATGTTGTGCAAATCAATAAATGCAATATGCGATAATACACAATGAAATGAAAAGGACTAATGGAGGATGGATTCAAAACAATTCCATTGCAATTTTTGAATGAAGCACATTGACCAAGTCTGCTATTTCTCAGTTTCCAGTTTAAATTGTACCTAAATTCTCTTACGTGTAATGGGAATTTCAGGTCCTTTGTAAATTATTCTGAGAAGAAAAGGCAACTCTTCAAAAAAACTTTTTTTTTTTTAAACCTAACTCTGTTCTGACTCTGGGAAACCATCACTATTTATTCAAAGTTTTGGGAGCATGTAAACAGCTTTAAAGAATTCATATTAAATTGATTCTGGTAGGGCAGTAGATATATTTTTGTGCTTAAAAACTTTCACTCTTCTGCTGTTATTTGTGAGCTACTGAAAATGGCTAATAGACAGAGGTCACAGGTCATTGGTATTCAAGCTCAGTGGCAGGAATGCCACACATTCCATTACTCCTTTGAATTTTATCTATTCAATTTCTGGATAGGAAAAAAAAGTAAATCTGAAAAAAAAATGCATTAAAAGTTTACTAAAGAGCGACTTTCACTAAACCGTAGTTGAAATGCAATGGCAATACAGAAACCACAGTGACGAGTCGATGTTTGTAACATTAGAAGCACGGAAATATCCTCAGTGTCTATTAAGACTAGTTTACATCCTATTCACAAACAAAATGATGATCACTGGCTGTATTCTGCTCTGGTGCTGACCTGATTCCTGGCTCTGTTAGATCAACGGCACAGTTACAGAGAACCTATCACTGATAGATGCCAAAAAGCTCATTGAGAGGTCAAAGGGGAAGCTGAAGATGGTGGTGCAGAGAGATGAACGAGCCACACTGCTCAACATTCCAGATCTAGATGACAGCATCCCATCAGCCAATAACTCCGACAGAGATGGTAAGTGTTATCTTTTTTTAAATTTTATTCACATAATTGTACCTGTGATGGAATGACCTGTATTTGAAATGCATTTCTTACTATCATTTTTTTTGTCTTAAAGCCGTGATATTCTGCATTTTTAAAGAGAATTCTGTATTTTAAAACATTTCTCTGTGGCCTACATAAACTGTAAATGCTACACTTGGGTCTGAATTCTTCCTTAATTAAACTCCACAGGTCCATCTTCAATAATATTTCTCAGTAATGATGCGAGAAATGTAATTTTGAGTGCTTGCCCTTTAAATGCAAATGAGCCACTTCATACCCCATCCCCTCCAGGCTGTTGAATGACTACAACTGCTGCTATTAACAAACAATTATATCATACTTGGAGAAATGTTCATCGGAAGACCTGACCTTATATTTGCAAATTTCATGGCATAACTAAGTATAAAACAGAAAAAAATAAGAATTTAAACAGGTTGAAGAAATCCACTTGATTTTTGGCGGAATGAATATAAAGATATCTTAGCAGCATCTGGAGGGTTTAAATTCAAACTCTATGAACTATTGGTGTTTAACTACACAAACAAATGTACCAAAGACTCATAAACATGGGATTATCAAAATAGTACCCCTTTAATTGAGCTTTTCATGTAAATGTTTAATAACTCCACGCTAATATGCAATTCATTAAAATCTCACAGATATTTCAGAAATCCATTCGCTGACGTCAGATCATTCCAATCGATCCCATGGGCGAGGTCGCTCACACTCCCCTGACAGGCCAGAGCCCTCGGACCATCTCCGTCACTCACCTCGGCCGATCAGCAATGGCAGGTAAGTGAAATGTACACGCACGCACAACTGACTGCGAATCTGGTGATAAGACACAACTGTCATGCATGCCATGGTCATACATCCACACTACTGCTGCTCTTCACTCTATACATCATCCTCACACCCACAGGTTAGTGAATGCTGACTAAGTAACTTGCAACACTAATGAATAAATCAAAATATAAAGGCATAAACCATTACTGAGTTCCCAGAATGCCTTGCTCTGTGAGAGGATATGAGATTAGGCATTCAGAAGAGCTATTGATTAATATCCTGGTTAATTAAGATTTCTTTAAGGAATATAAAATGGTACACAGTACTGGGTATTAGTATTATCATACAGTACACAAAATTCAATCAAAGTAGAACCATTTGTAATGGTCCTTAGAATCTGCTGTAATTCTTGTTTCTTTCTGCTGTCTTACTGAAGGTGACAACAACATATTGTGAATAATGAGCTGCTGTTACTGTGTTCGCTTTGATAGATTGTGACTCATGTTTTGCTCATAACATTTCCTGGCACATTGTACGCTGACTAGGAACACCAGATATTGTTGTTGATAAAACTGGACAGGGGAGTGAAACAGGCTTGTCGGTTTTGGGGACAGATTCACGCCAACACTATGACTGGTTACAGTTATTCAGGGGAGAAAAGAATGCTTATGGTTTCTTGTCATAGTAAATTGCGTCAACACCTTACTCCAGATAGGGTCGTCAGATTTAAGGAAAATTAAACACAAATGTTGAATTGAAAGTAACAGAGGACAACAAGAGGTGCCATTTCAGGTTTTGTTTATAGCAAATTGCTCTACAAAGTAATTTTCTAGATGTGTGATTTTTGAAGACAATGAAGCTTGGCCACATGAGAAATAAGTGCCACATGTGTTATTCCCTGTCTTCCTAAAGGGACAATGTCTCACTGGAGCAGTTAAATAATGCTGGGAAATCCAAACGGAGCTGAAAAAGCTATAACTTTGACATTTTACCATTCCAAGAAAATGGGCTACACAGACTCCACTTTGTATGTTAGCTCGTTAGCTGCTGGGAGTTTAACTGTTTTCGATATGTCTGCAACGTTGCTTCTGTTGTTTCAGACTGGCAATGGGAGCAGGTTTATTACCGCATGATCATGTCTAATGTAAGCAAATATATAAATCTGACCGATATATAATGTTTTAGATGGTCCCTCTATTTCTGTTTCCTACTAGTGTGTCCACGAATGTTGTTGACATATTATTTTTTTGGATCAAAGTATTTTTTTATTTAGTTTTGCAAATTATAATTTACAGTGTAACAAACTCCAACAGCACAGTGAACAAAGCAAATTCCACCCCATCAAACCCCCCACAAATACCAGACTTAGAGTTCACACTTGGAAATACATAATGCAAGAAACAGAATTCACATAGCTATATAAATAAAATAAATAAATAAAAGAATATAAATAATAATGATTACTGAGGACACCTGCAGAGGTTTACAGTATCATATTGTCTGCTTCCATACCTTCAGCAAACATTAAGAAAGGCTGCCAAATGTTATAGAATTTTCTAGTAGACCCCCTGATTGTGTATCTGATATTCTCCAACTTGATATGGTGCATGATTTCCCTAACCCAATGACTGTATGTTGGAGGTGCTGGGTCTTTCCTTTTTAGTAGTATCAGGCTCCTATATCCTATATCAGGAGAGAACAGAAAGTCACCATTGTTCTTTCCCACTTCTCCAGATAGGAGTCACTCTGGGTTACACCAAAAAGTGGAATGAATGGAGATGGTGTAAGCCTTTTTGCAAAGATCTTTGAGAATATCTTAAAGATGTGGTGCCAGAAAGTGCAAAGCGCTGGACATGTCCAGTACATTTGTAAGAGAGTGGCTGGATCTCACCCACATCTAACACAAGTGGGGTCTATATCAGCATTGATCTTAGAGTCTAACTTTAGACCAGTGTAGACGGTGTACAATTTTAAACTGAATGACGTGTCTAAGACATATGGAAGATGAAAAAATTCCCTATATTATTTTGTGCCAAGTGTCATC
>JAPTYR010000018.1:37591634-37602970 GCA_029814505.1 Siphamia roseigaster | reverse complement strand
TGCGTGAATGTCCGCACATTCTCCCGTCAAGTTTTTTTTTTATAGATCACAACCTTTGCGTAAAAAGTGACGTACGCTACATTCAGGCCCGTTTTGTGCGTACGCCTCGTTTATAAATGAGACCCCTGGTCTCTCTAAACAAGGACTATGTAACATGGCTGTTTTTTCTTGATAGACAATTACTTGATTATCAGTAAAATTAGACAAATATTTTTTTTACAATCAAGTACAACTCATTGTATGATAATTTACCATGTCACACTGGATTTTTAATGTGTAATTTCTGTTTAAGGACAAGCATGCAGTGCTGGACATTACTCCCAATGCAGTAGATCGTCTGAACTATGCCCAGTGGTATCCAATTGTGGTGTTTCTCAATCCGGACACCAAACAGGGTGTGAAGAACATGAGGACTCGTCTCTGCCCTGAGTCTCGGAAGAGTGCCAGGAAACTCTATGAACGAGCCCTGAAGTTGAGGAAGAACAATCACCACTTATTCACCAGTAAGTCCAGAGGGAGAGGGATGGAAAAGAATGACGGAGCAGCTTTATAAAATTGAATGTTGCAGCATTGGAGCCACTTGCCACACTACACTTGTTGTGCCTGGCCTCGTTCTGTCAAACCTTTGACAAAAGATTGTTCAGCACTGACCGTCATGCAGGTCTACCTTCAGCCCTTTGCAGATATTTAGGCTTTCTCAGCATGCATTTCCTTTCTCAAGGGATGCACTGGGCACAGATTCAAGGGGACATGTTGGTGATAAAGATCTTACACAAGTGCAAGAGAATAGATCTATTGGTTTGAGGAACAGGTGTTGTATATTGTGCTTATTATAACACTGTCTTATTGAATTGTAGTATTGGCTTGTATAAGTAAAATTATTGAATTGTTCCTGGAAAAAACACCCACTTCCACCACCCATTTTAGTATAGCTGTCCCTGCTCTGCTACACATATGTTCATTGCGTTGCATTTCAATGTAATTGTCAAAATTACCGTTCTGTACATTTTGATTAAAAACATCTCATCACTTTCTGTCTACACACTTGAGTGACAAGATGCTGTTCATCAAGTGGGAAAAGAGAATTTGTCAATGTAATAAATTACTAGCTTTTCAGTCAGTTGAATCAGACAAAGAAACTGACAGTATTTAATTTATTTGTGTCTGAATTAATATCTTCACGTTTTTACTTAATTATTCTCTATAATTTTGTAATCCTTCTTACTTGCAGCAACCATTAACTTAAATAACATGAATGATGGTTGGTTTGGAGCACTCAAAGAGATAATCCAGCAGCAGCAGAACCAGCTGGTCTGGGTTTCAGAGGGCAAGGTAAAATACTCAAGGAGTTGCTAATATTCTCAAAACATACAAACCTTATGCAGAGTGGGTGTGATCTTTTCTCTCTCGTTTCTCAATTTTCCATTTGCCCTTAGGCTGATGGGGCAGCTGACGATGACCTGGACATCCACGATGATCGCCTCTCATATTTGTCGGCTCCAGGAAGTGAGTATTCAATGTACAGCACCGACAGTCGCCACACGTCCGACTATGAAGACACAGACACCGAGGGAGGAGCTTACACTGACCAGGAGCTAGACGAGACACTGAATGACGATGTGGGTCCACCCACGGAGCCTGCCATCACCCGCTCCTCTGAGCCTGTTCGTGAAGACCCACCTGTCATCCAGGAGCCCCCTGGCTACGCCAGCTACCAGCACACGGTGCAGCCAGACCCCCTGAATCGGATCGACCCAGCTGGTTTCAAGGCGCCGGCGCAGCAGCAGGTAGCGTTTCTGAGAGCTGTACGTCTCCCCTGTTGTCTGGAGGACGTGGTGTGCGTTAGAAGGGTTTTCTGGAGGCGCTATTAAAGGCACTTTTTTTTTTTTAAGTATTCTGTCTATATACTGTTACTAAACAATATTAGTGGGAAAGTAAAAAACTTTTGTGGCCAAGTATTTATTGCAATACACAAGTGTATGTGTGTGTGTATGTATATATATATATATATGTATATATATATATGCACACACACATGCACTATATATATATATATATCTATATTTATTATGATATTTATTTTATCTATTTATCTACAGTATATATGATTGTTGGTTGATGTTTGTGAGTGTGTTTTTTTATTTTTAAAAAGGAGAACAAATACCTTTTACTGTTACTCTTGTATTCTGTATTACCACAAGTTGTCTTATAATAGGGGTGGATAATCTGGACATGAGGTCATATCACTATGAACTCTGGTGGCCTGTCATAGGCTAATCTGTCCCACTACAGATGAACAGTAGATCATTATAGTTTTCATATAATATCGCAAAAGGTCTCTGACAGTGTGTTTGGTGCAGTTGCTGCAGGAAAGTAGCTGTGGGAACCAGGATTACTGTGCAGTCAGGTTAAAGTGGACTAATGAAACTGTTTTTGTGCTGATAGACCTAAAAAAAAAAAAACTATCAAGCCTAGTAAATTTATGCTATGAACAACTCAAGGTTCAACACTGTCTTTAAAATTACTAATACAAGTGGTACTTGACCCTAATTCCATATAAGTGGGAAGTTTTGGACTACAGTGTTATTTGAGTAATGACTAAGTCTGTGTGATTCTTTTGAAAAATATATGCCAAATCAAGGTTGTCCACAGTATAACATTGTCAGATTGCCCACCCCTTTTTAACCGTATGACTGTTACTGATTTCACTGGGAAAAGAAACCTATGTATGTCCAAGTGTCTGTACCAGTACTCATGTGTACTTCAGACGTGTTTTACCAGAGGTTGTGATTGTAATGACCCAATTACAGAAAGTATTATGTGCATGTTGAAAATGCCAGTGTTAATCCAGTGTTTGTGTGAAATGTATTTATCCGAACTTGATTGGCTGTTGTGGTACCGAAATCTAAGCATTCTCATGATTTAATGATGTGTTAATGAAGATTAAGAGAGAAAAGAAAAACAACGCTGTATTGTAACCATAGAATTAAAATCAAAATAGTATACTCTGACAATGAAATTTGTCCTCCTGCTAATTCTTACAGTTAGGAATTGATTTACAGCTACGGTTAAATGTGAACATGGGTGCTTAGCTGTTTGAATCACTGTCGTACTGTTGGCACAAGCAAGATGCAAACCATGGTAGTGGTGCTTTTATGATAGTAGTGCCAGTTGCTAGAACTGCACCATAGTGTGTCAGCGCGTGTTATTTAACATTTCTGAACCACTTCACAGAAAGCAGAGGCCGCTGCCATCCCTAGCATCCCCCAGCAGCCTGAGCCCCTGGCTGAGACAGTGACCCCTGCTGTCGACGTTACTGTAAAAACTGTAGGGGTTCTGAGCTCTGACCAGGCTCCTGCAGCTCCCCACAGCCAGCCAAGCCCCATCCCTGAGGCTGGCTCAATTAGGAGGCTCACCCCTGAGCAAGTCCCTCAGAGTGTCACACCAGAACCTCTACAGCCTGGACTGGCCAGTTCAGAACCAAAGGTATCCATCTGACCGCCACTGGACGCTCCGTGACCTGGCCCAGCTCAGCTCAGCTCAGCTTGGTCTGACCTGGCTGTGACCTCCTGTGCTGCTGCTGCTGCCTGTCTACCTACCTCCCGTTGCCACGCTTCTCTCTATCTCTTTCCTATCGCCCTGCATGTCCGCTGACCACAGTGTTGCCCAGAAGAGACAGATGTATGTGGGTGTGGGTGTGAGTGTGTGTGTGTGTGGGGGTTAATTTTGTGTCCAAATACGTATGTTTGTGTGTGCACGTGCCAGGGTGTGAGCTGGTAAACAACAGTGAGCTTGGAGGTGATGCCTGTGCTACATGTAGAGGAGCAGTGTAAATCCGGCAGCTGTCACTGTTGCTTACCCTCTTTGCATGGCTGCAATATGTTTGGCCCTGTTAACCTCTAGATGTAGATCTGTTTGTGCTATTATTAATGCAGATGGACTGTACTTTTTTTTGTAAAAGTACCCATTAATTCTCCTTCCATCAAAAGACTTTAACAGGATGTGTCAAAAACACCTAAACAGTGAAAAAAGAAAAAAAAAACAGACTTGGATGGATTTTTGATGGATACTTCGTCAGGGTTTTCAATATAATTTTGTACAATGGGATGTGCCTGTAATGTTAAATATTATTCTGGATTTTTAAGTTGCGTTTTATTGCACTAAGGCAGTGGGTGACATTTCTCTTGTGGATGCATAGGCAGCATAATGTATACCCAAAGTAACGCTAGCAACACAGTTCTGTTTAAATAATTTTACATTGCATCACTTGAGACAAGAAAAATGGATCCCATTGTTTTGTTGCATTTTTTTTTTTTAACTTCTCATTTTCTTAAATTTTGTTTTTAGTGTTTATTTGGAAGTTGCATTGGTATATTGTGATGTTTTAAAGCTGAAATAAGTGTTTGGCTTTGCTGAATTTTCTGTTTAATATATTGTATATTTTGTGACGAGTAACCACTCCCTCTGAGTTTCTCTATTTCAGGTCTTTCCCTACCTTGTTTCTTCCTCTGCAATTACTTTAATGGACTTGTTTTAATCTTCTCCTTTTCTTATCTTTTAACTGATTTTTGTATGTTCAGTTTTACATATACATTAATATCTGCAGTATGCTGGTGAAGTCCATACAAGTTTTAACTGCATGTTTTGTTGTGCATTTCTTTGGTAGATGTTTCAGAAGGATCCCTACACCACAGACAACACAGGGAGAGTTGGTCATGGTATGAAGCCTGTGGCCTACAACCCTCAGCAGGGATACCACCCTGACCAGCAGCCATACAGAGATTACGATCACCCACCCAGTCGGTATGACGTCAGCAGCAGCGGAGGTGGATACTCGGAACCAAAGTACCGTAACTATGACTCTAACCCGCCCTACGAGAACAGCGTGCCTCACTACGACCAGCAGCAGTGGAACCCTTACAGCCAGTCACTCTCTACTGCCAACTCCCAGGGCTACGACCCCCGTTTGCCCTACAGCGACAGCCCTGACCCTCAGTATACCCCTCCGCTTCGCTACGACGAGCCCCCACCTCAGCAGGGATTCGATGGACGGCCTCGCTACGGTAAACCAACAAGTTCAGGGCCGGTCCGTTATGATGAGCCCCCGCCTCCAGCTCCTGGCCATGATCTGCACTATGATCAAGACTCTCACATGAACGCATACCCCGCAGCCAGTCGCTCCCCAGACCCCGCTGCCCAGAGGCCAGCCTACAACCAGGGACCAACACTGCAACAACAAAAAGGTTACAAACAACAGCAATATGATCTCATTCCTGCGAACTCTGAAACCAGCCCCACACCTCCTCCCAAAGCAGACACCCCCTCACCTGCTCCTGTGGAGGTTTCTAAGCCTGTCTCTGCCAGAGATGATCAGCAGGAGGATGACCCAGCCATGAGGCCTCAGTCGGTGCTTACTCGGGTTAAGATGTTTGAGAATAAGCGTTCTGTGTCCGTGGACCGAGCCAGAGATACAGGCGATTCATCTGGGAACAGGGTAAAAGGCCTAAAGTTTAACACCAACCTAAATAATATTAAACAGCCTGTCATGAAGTTAAATTGAATGAGCATTTGCATGTTTTTTTCCATCTTATAAACTTATTGTTTTTTGCCACTCTAGGCTGTTGATTTACCCTTGAAAACGGGTGGAGTAATCCCTAAAGCCAATTCTCTGAGCAACCTTGATCAGGAGAAGACCTTCAGGTAAGTGTGCTGCCATTTTCATTTCATGTTTAAATAACACTCATCAGGGTATTATTTAAACAAAATGTAACAAATAGTTGCTTAGATTCTTATCTGTTTGTTCTTAGGATGCAATGATAATGAAAGTCTCGTCCAATATGATTTAATTTTTAAAATAAAGATTTGGCCTCTAGTCTTTCGTCTGGTCTAGTCTTCTCTAGTTTTCTTTTGTTTTTGTTTTGATTCCCTCTGTTGGGGCACCTACATTTTCATTATTGACAGTGATCAGTGTTTTTTTTAAAGTCGACCCAGATTTCAGCCTCACACTAACTTATAATAATTACAAAGTTAATTGCACACGCTTGTGAAACGGCATTTAAGAAACAACAGAAGATAAACATTGGCTACTGCCATCAACGAACATCATCTTATATTCCAATAGTGCCAGTCAACAAACTCAATATTCAATGAAGAATTTTGCAACATGTTTTAATGAAAACTTTATGCATGATTTCCATGTTGGTTTTTACCTTTGACCACACCAAAACAGAGCTCCAGAACCTCAGAAGCCTCAGTCAAAAGTAGCTGATGATATTGTCCGTTCCAACCACTACGACCCTGATGAGGATGAGGACTACTACAGGAAACAGCTGTCCTATTTTGACAGACTTCAGGCCGGCCCCAACAAACCCCAGCCACAAGCACAAACCAACAACTTCCCAAGGTGTCATTGAAAATCTGAATGTTGTTCACCTCTTTTATTGCAAGTTACTGTGTTTTGCCTATCTTTATTTTTTGATAATCCTTTGCAACACCATGTTTGACAACATCTTTGAAAGTTTGTTGTGGACATGGCCACAAACTATTACAATAACTGAGTTAGTGTTGAATTGATGGCTTTTCTTTGTTGAAACAGGACGGAGTCATTAGAGAAACCCAGTCCAGTAGAAAAAAGATATGAGCCAGTTCCTCAAGTTACGCCTTCTCTGCCACCAGCCACACTGCCCAAACCTTCACCTGAAGGTAAAATGTGCTCTGAAAAATGAGCATTGGATAAAAAGCCCTCCACCTGTAAACACATATAACATAATAAACTGTATGACTGTCCCACAGCCAAACCTTCTGCAAGAGAAGACACTGTCCAGTCCAACTTCTTGCCTCACAAGAGTTACCCTGAGAAGTCCCCAGTTAATGGCACAAGTGAACAACCCCCCAAAAATGCCACAAGTACGGGAGTACCACCAGCATCCAACTACAACCGCTATGTGCCCAAGCCTTACACCACTTCTGCCAGGCCTTTTGAAAGAAAGTTCGACAGTCCTAAATTCAACCACAACCTTCTGCCCAATGACAAACCAGAAATTGCTCCAAAGGTAGGCAGCTTTCTTTTTTAGCACAAGGTAATAACGATATAAAACGAACCAGTTATTAATAGCATGGAGACCAAAATATAGCCCGTGTTACATGTAAATAATTCTGATAATTTAATTTTTTTCCCCAACAGAAATATATTGAGTTGTTTACCTTGTTTTCATTACATTCGAGTTAATGTCAATTGCAAACACTATGAAATAAACAAGGGTGAGTTTAAAATAATGAAAGACAATTCATTAAAACAATCACACTTTAAGAATAACTGCAATAATTAAAATAGAAAGCAAATTAACCAAATGAACAGGAACAGAGGTAAAATTTAATGGCATTTAAAAATGTTTTTAATGTTTTAAGAATGAAAATGAATCGAGTGTAAGTTCTTTAATCAAGTTATTCAAAGTTGCAGCTGAATCAAGCTAGCGGGAGTTTTTAATTACCTCCGCCAAGGAGGTTATGTTTTTGCCAGCGTTTGTGTGTTTGTTTTCAAAATAGCTCAAACACTAATTCATGGATTTTGCTGATATTTTCAGGGAATGTTGAGGATGGTCAAAAGAAGAAATGATTCGATTTTGCTGATAATCCAAAAACCTCCATTATCCAAAAAGACAATTTTGTGAATAACTACTGAACTAATAATGATATCAACATGAATCCACTTGCTAGAGGAACATATTCATGGTCAAGGAATCTAAAGATGGAGACAAAATGACTGTCGGACTGTTATTCAAAATGTAAACCCGTGGCTTTGTAACAGTGCTTCACAAAGCTAAGGGTGATGCCCCAGTAGCTACACCCATGTTTAATACAGCCTGTGAGAGGTCCTTGGAATATATCCATCCAGTGACAGAGCAGATACAATAGCTGCTCTTGGAGGCAAAATGAATTCAGTTTGCCCAGCCACAACACCCGTTCTCATACACTGATGCTCTAAAAGGCCTATAAGTGCCTTAAAGTACTTTCAACCCCTGTGCCTTCCCAGCAGAGAAACAGAAAGCCTGACAGTAGCTGCTCATGGATGGTTAGCTCTGGTTACAGGCACTGCACTGCATCTGTACACTATCCACTGTGTCTTTAATGTCAGTTAGCACTCCACTGGAACAAAGAATGGGGACTCTTCTTAATCTGCTTTAAATATGTTTCTACAACATTCATCACTTCATCAACCTATTCACTCAGACTTGAACTCAATGGACCTGGAAGTTACCGCTCATGGAGACTGAGCAACACTAATGCCAGCAATAATTATACAGAAAATGATAGATATCCAGAGATTTTGCGGTGAAACTGACAAAACACATGATTACCAGAAGGATGGAGCATCCATTTCTTTGGTCGCAATCATGATTAAATAGTCTTTAGTCTTTTGAACACTATTTTTGTCTTGGTGTTTCCTCTTCTCTCTCTCTCTCTCTCCTTGCACTTGCTGATGTCAGACTAATTTGTTAAATAGCAGCAGAACACCAGATGAGACGCACCCTGGGCTGCCGAGGCCTGACTCCATTTCTCCATGTGAGAGTGTGTACTGTACCCCCAACAGAGGACCACACTCAATAATGCATAGCTCCAGGCTTAACTAGAGCAACCCACGGCCCTGTTCGCTCTGCACATGCATCCTCCATTTTGTCCCAAAAAACACAACGTGGACGCATTTTTCACCGCACATGCTTACCTGAACATTCATTATGCAGAGCCTTTAATTACCAAGAGTCACGACATCTATGAAACATGAAGTCTAATTACACAGAGACAGCAGGAACAGCCAGGAAACATACCGATCACAACATCACATCGAGTTACTTACAGCTGAAGAAAAGAGTGTCTCTATCTCGCTCTCTCCAAACAAAGTGGTGCATTCGGAGACATTTTTTATTCTGTCAGCTTAAGTTTTAGATGACAAATTAGCTGCTGTATCATACTCAGAATATCTCAGCCTGCACACGGCACAGGCTTCAGAACGAAAGAATAAGCATAATTCTAATGTAAGTGTGTTTTTTTTTTTTTTTAGCCGACAGTCAGGAGAGCATATTTAAACAAAGTATATTGTACTTTTTACTATTAAGGAGCCTGTTATGGGTCCTCTCTCACTGCTCCACTAGTTCTTTTGCTTATTATGGGTCAATTGGGCAGCAGGTAAACTGAACAGACCTCACATCCTTCTTCTACAGCTCCTCCTGGGGGCATCATGGGGAATTCACAGCCCTTCCAGCTTTTTCAGAGTTCCTGGGTGATCCCAAGGGTATTAATTCCATGAGTGGGAAGGGATCATAAAATACTGATACAATGTCTTCACATTATAAACTGACTTTGATAAGTAGTCATATTTTTTTTTCTGTCTTTTTGCGAGTGTAATTTTCACAGCATACAGCTTTACCACACACAGTGATATCTCTAGATTATATAGACAAGACACAAAAATTGCACTGCTACATAAGATGACTCAGCATGTCCTCACCCCAGATAGATAGAATAGGTGGATTTAAACCCTCTGAATAATATAGATGCAATTCTCCACAACAAAATACTGTTTTCAGTGTTTCACATTTTACAGAAGTGTTGCAGTTTGGCTAAAACAATGCTATATCTAAGGATAAAGGACACGTGAAAGGGTTACAATTAGGGCTGTCAAAATTAACACATTAACAGAGATTAATCCATCGTCATGATTAACACTGGAACAATAACGCCAGGTGGTTTTTACCCACAGAATTCTTGTCATGTGAGTTTCATAGTGTTGCTGCTTTTTTCCCCCATGGTACTTTTTTTTAAAAAATTGTATGGGATATTGTATATTGGGAAATTAAAGAAGAGTACTACAATTTGGCGTACAGTGTTTTTGAAACACAGATGAAACTGTATTTCATCTGGGACATTATACCGGGTAAAATATACCCGACATTAGTTATAGTCTTTCTAATGTTATGTTCGTGTTCAAGAGTTAATCAGATTAAAATTTTGAATTAAATTAACCCATCTGCAGCACAGAATGAATCTGAACATCTCTGGCAATTTATTTGGGGCAGTTTGTTCTAGTAAAGATGCTGTCAAGAATATGCAAATGCATATGGACGGATGATTATGTAGTGACAGGCAGCAGAACCAACGCATAAAGAAGATGATAAGCAGCACATTGGCCCCATGGATGGAAATATGAGGACAAACAAACAAACAAAAACAGAAGGGAACAGTTGTTTCAGGTTATTTTGTTGTATTGAAGGTGTTTATTAAATATGTTAAATGCATATATATTTACATCTTTCTTGAATCTGTTTGCTCATGCAAAATGAAACATGATTAATATAGATTTAAAATGATGGATATTATATTGTGATGAATTAAAATTAACCCACAGCAACCCTGTGAGTAATCTGATTAAAAATCTTAAACATTTGACAGAACTTAATTATTTACTTGGATTGATGGGATTAGTGGGTCGACAGGTTTTAAACATTTTAGATCAGTAGAGACTTTTAGCTAATGTGGATGTTTGGGTCTTTTATGGTTGAATCCTCATTTCAGTAGATGTTTTTATTTTTATTTAACTTTTTATCTTATTATTATTATTTAACTGTTGTCCTGTTAGCATTAACATGAAAAACATAGCCTAATCTAAACTAATCAGGACTCATCTTTTCTTTTCAGGCTCAAGAGGAAATCACAGTCATTAATTTATTATGTAGATAAGAAGCCACGATCTGTGGAGCAGCAACAGTCAGAGTCAGAGGATTTTGCACAAGATGTGGTTCTTGACATACAAAACAAAACAACCCAGACATTTTCAAGTTTCAACCAGTTAAAAAAAGTTGGTAACAACATTTTAAATTGCACCCATTCGATCACCTCTGCTCAGACTCTGGAGACATCACCGCTGAGTCAAACAGAGGATTCACGGAACATGTGGGCAGAAATGGACAGCCAGGATGTGAAAGTGAAAAGGGTGGCTGAGTTGGAGGAAGAAGTCCAGAGATTACGTTGTCTCCTGGGTTTGGAAGTCACCAAGAAAAGTCAAGGCACAATGACATGTTCTGATTACAGCAGTGAAACACCAGAGGAACAGACGGAGACGACATCCACCGTAATAACCACAGACGTCGGCTGCCAGGTGGATCCAGCTGAGGTCAGCACATAATCTAACATTTCAGACCTAGTTTGGTTTGAATACTGGATTGTGACACATTACATGTATGTGGACTGTAGCTAAAAGGCTTTCAGAGGAGGGAAACGCTCCATTATGCCCTAAGTATTTTTCTGTATTTGAAGTAAGATATCTTAAAAAGTTGTTCATC
>JAPTYR010000018.1:37451408-37461854 GCA_029814505.1 Siphamia roseigaster | reverse complement strand
CTTTTTGTGCGGGGGAAGGGGGGGCACCATAAAGCATTTGTGCTTAGGGCACCCAAATGGCGAGCAACGGCCCTGACCCCCCCGGCCGCAGTAGAGACACACACCTGACCACAGCCGCTGCTGGCGTTCCCTCTCCGTGAGCGGGTTACGATCGGCTGCATCGGCTCCTCGGTCCTCATCCGGGGAGCCGGAGAACCTGAGGAGACAGGGAGGTTAGAGGTGTGGGGTGAGCCCGAGGGTGCCACTGTCATGGCTGTCTGACGGGGCTCGGAGCGAGAAGCGGCGCGCTGCTCCTGGTCCCTGTCGAACAGTCTATTGTCAATTCTAATGGTTAAGGCAATCAAGTCCTCCAGGGTAGAGGGCAGCTCCAATGGAGCCAGCTGGTCCTTTAAGGAGCTAGACAAACCTTGCACAAAAGCGTCCATGAGGGCCGGGGTATTCCACCCACTGTCCTTGGCCAGGGAGCGAAACTCTATGGCGTAGCCAGCCGCTCTCCGCTCTCCCTGACGGAGCCACATCAGGTGGCGTGCAGCCTCTCTCCCCGGCCGGGTATGCTGGAATATCAGGGTCATGGCGTTGACGAAGGCTGGAAAGAAGTCACAGATGGCAGTGCGTCTCTCCCACTCGGATGTAGCCCACGCCTCCACCCGCCCGGTCAAGCGGGAGATGACGTAGGCTACCTTGGATCGTTCGGTCGGGAAGAGGTGCGGTTGGAGTTCAAAGTGAAGATTACACTGGGTGAGAAACGGCCGACAGTCTCCAGATTCCCCGGAGAACCTCTCTGGTGGAGTGAGACAGGCGAAGCTGGGTGGCGTTGCCGGAGGTGGCCACACGATCTCAGCTGGGGCAGGAGGCGGAGGTGGCGTAGCCGGCAGCAGTTGCTGGATCTGCTGGCCCAGTTGGGTGAGCAGCTCACCGAACGACGCCATCTGCCGTTCGGTCCTGGTGAAAAGGTCCGACATTCCCCGCTGCAGGCTGCCTAGCCGCTCAGCGTGGTCTTGAATCAAGCTACCCTGGTTAACCAGGGCGGCGTGCACCTCGTCCTGGTCCGCTGTGTCCATGTGGGTCAGTTTGTAATGTCAGGCTGTAGCCTGAACTGATCAGGGAGGTGGCTGACACAGGCGCAGACCAGGCACAGAGTGGGTTCAAGAAAAGTTCTTTTATGGAAACACAAGTCGGTACACAGAAAAGCAGTCAGAGATGGCGAAAGCACAAAGGGATCAGGCAGCAGTGGGTCCGGTAGCCAGGGAGTCATTCCGCAGAGCAGAGGTGGCAAGGGGAGCAGGCAAAAGCAGAGTCCAGAAATCCAGCAAAGGTCAGAACACGAGGAGACACGGGCGAAGGTACTAAAGGGCAAGGCGAGAGACAGGTCAAAAAACAGAACAGGATCCAAAACACAACTAGGCTGCTAGAGAACTAAAGTAACGCTGGTAAGTTTGAGGCTGAGGCACACAAAACAAACTGGCAACATGTGCAGGGGAAAGACTCTCACTAAATACACCAGGGATGGGAAGACAATTGGACACAGGTGTCACACATTAGGGAGGAGCAGGTAATCACCGACAGGTGAACACACGAGGCAGGGGAAGACAAGACACCTGAAAACGAGAGGGGAACAGTGAGTAACAAAATAAAACAGGAAGTTAACTAAACGTAAGCAAAAAAATAAACTTTAGAATAAAAAAAAAAGGCCCTGGCTCCAACAGAAACCCTGACAGTAAGATAAGTCTCCTAGCTAGAAGCGTATGTTTGAGACGAAGAGACCTGAACATTTTCACTTATAACTCCAAAGACAGCGGTTATAGGGTCTAATGGGATGTCCCTGCCACACATGTGTGTAGCCATAGACTTTTTATTATGAAAAGGGTACATTAGGTTATTATGAGATCTGACACAAAGTTCTGTTATGGTTATGTAATGCTACACAAATGAAGTATTCCTTTATGACACTCTTCAGCACAACAGCAGTCAGAGGAGCTTTGATTTGGAAAGATTGTTTTCCCCTCTGTTGAACTGTCAGTTATTGTTTGCGACACTGAGAGGCTCAGCTGGCGAGAAGGCAAACCCAGAGAGCTTTCATTAAAATACAACTTATAGCCTGTGTGTTGAGGAAGAAGCTTTTACTGTCACTGGGTTGTGCATTATAATACCCTCGCCATGATAGTTATTGTCATGGAATCATTCAGTTTGAATGATTCTGCATCTCCAAGCAGACTAATGAAAATGCTCTCTGCTTTTTGCTCATTCTATGCTGTTGATCAATGTGCAGAACATCACTGAAAATGTTAAGTATTACTTGGGAATCAATTTAATCTGAATTCTTCTTTCTCTTTCTGAAAGCCAATTGTCTGCCATGAAAAAACTCATTTCCAAGTTCATTTTGATGCGTCCATTCCATCCACCGTAGAATCTGGCTGTAAAATCACTTTGAATATTTTAATAGACATTTTAGCATGACTTATATTTCAGCTCAAGTACGTTTGACACATCATTTATTCGTCTGGGTCTCTGTCTGATTTTACTGTAACATCAGTCTGCACAAAAAATTCTACACTGTTAGATGTTGCAACAGTGCACAGAAACACAAAAGTGTCTGCTACTTACACAAGCATCTAATGAATAAGATGAAATAATGATTTTTTAAAAAGAGTTATTCATCAAATTCAAGACCTGTGATCCTGTTTTGATACTGGAATGAAGTCCATCAGAGTACATTGCAAAGCAGAGAAATTATAAATCGTCACAACATCAAATATTCTGTAGAAAATCAAGGTTTATCTCCAAGAAATACTTTCTGGCATTAAAACTTTTACAACTCAGCCATATTTGCAAGAAATGATGATTTATATGAAACAGATGAGCAAATGAAAGCTCTCACTTGTGTTGGATGGTTTGATAAATATGGGAAAAACAACAGCACCGAGTCAGGAAAGATGTTTTCTGTTAGATTTTATTTGTGATTGAGTTTTATGTCATGAATGGTTTCCTGCAAATAAAATTACCAAACAGGCCAGTAGCCCACAAATGTTAATTTTCCATAATTCACATGGGCTGCAGTGGTTAGCACTATCACCTCACACTATTAAACACCATCCTTAGCTTTTCTACATGGAGTTTGTATTTTCTCCTTGTGTGTATTTGTGTACTTCAATGGTTCCCAACCTTTTTTGGGTTGTGACACCATTTTTACATCACAGATTTCTGGTGACCCCAGACATTCAAAACGGAAACTTTTTTTTTTTGCTAAAATTAATTTGGTTTTCATCATGTAATAGTTTGCTATACTATGTTGCAATTAGATGACATTTAGTTTATATCATGTATATTACAATGGACAGAGGTAGAAAATCCAGGTGTAGATTACTGCACAAAGAGAGAATTTGGTCAGGATATGTACAGGCAGTCCAGCTTGTATTTACAAGGTTGATAATTAATGCTGAACAAACAGTAACTCAAACTGTGAATTATGAAAAAGCTGCAGCATCTGGAACCAACCACTATGAACATTTGAGAGATAAACAGTACCACAGTGCTTCAGTTTCAGACTCACAGTTTGTCATGTCTTTCATGGATTGGGATTGTCTCCGGCAACTCACCATAGTATTTTTTCATTAAGTTTTCATTTTATTTAATGTTTTTATCAATTACAATGGGATGAGCCCTGTGATGAACTGGTGCCTTGTCCGGGTTGGACCCCACATTTGCTCTGGCACCCTTTGACCTCACCTGAGAACCCATCAAAAAATGGATGGACAACTAATATGTGTGTAATAGGCAGGTTTAGTAGGCGGTGAGTAACTTACTCTTGACCAAGAAAAAGAGTCCATTACAAGGACGATTAAAGGGATAGTTCAGGATTTTCTATATGAATCTGTATGGCATCCCTGTCAGCAGTGTCATACAGCCACACTGACTTACCAAGCCAAGCCAAGATGCCATCCAGTTTTGGTCAAAATGGAAGTAGTCCGGTAAGTTTGCTGGGACACTAAAATAAAACATTTTTCTTCTCAAAACAACATGTGTTCAAAGGAGTGATTTATTTACATAACAAAACCAATATCCACGAAAAAGTCAAACCTCATAAACACTCGGCCCTACTTTCTCTCTCTTCGTATCTGCGCGCTGCCTCAAGATCACAGCTGTTGACTAGTGCGCAGCAGTCAACAGCATGACAGCATGCACTGATAGTAATTGAGAGAAAGTAGGGCCAAGTGATTCCGAGGTGTGGCTTTTTCGTGGATATTGGTTTTATGATGTTGTTTTGAGAAAAGTGTTTTATTTTAGTGTCCCAGCAAACTTGCCGGACTACTTTTGTTTTGACCAAAACTGGACTGAACTCTGCTCACAGGACAGTGTCGGGGGTAAATCAGTGTGGCTGTACGACACTGCTGACAGGGATGCCATACAGATTCATGTCAAAAATTCTGAACTGTCCCTTTAACTTCCAAGAGAAGTCAGACTTTGCTGGCACTGTCTCGGGACTGTGGTTGCTCTATTAATTCACATTACCAGTTAATTCAATACAAAGTATTACACAGATGCATTACTCTCAAACAAAGCTAAATCGTATTTTTTCATCTGTCTCCTGTATGGAATAAGTGTCATATTGACAAGGGTTCACTAGTGCATCTTTAATGGTTCTGCCCTAAATTACACAATTTTTGTTCCGCAATATTTGAGCAGTTGTCCAAAGCCTGCTCTAGAGTCATTCAGCCTAGCTGTGACCAGGCCGTCCTTGAATGCTCGAACCGAGACTTCCAGTCTTCTGTACGACACACAGATCATTCTGCACCTAAGGACAGCAATGACTAGGAAACTTATTCTCCTAACTTGGAAATCTACTATTCCACCCACGTTTGCTCATTGGCTCAGTCAAATGTTATTGCTTATTTCCTCCGCCAAGGAGGTTATGTTTTCATTGGAGTTGGTTTGTCTGTTTGTTTGTTTGTTTGTTTGTTTGTCTGTTGCCAAAATAACTCGAAAACTTATGGACGGATTTTCATGAAATTTTCAGGGAAGGTTGGAAATGGGGAGATCCGGAAGAGATCCTTGATTCTGGATCACTCTGAAATTTTCGTTAACATTGCGGTCAATGGGGAATAGCAATGCTTGGCGGGGGTCTGCGCTCTCCGAGTGCTTTTCTAGTTCTAATTGAAAGACTGTGCCTTTACAAACCCAGTGAACAGCATTGATTTGACAGAATTTGGGGACCCTTCCTAGCCCAGTGTCAGATGTGACTCAACTTTGCACATGGTACTTGCTTTACTTTCACTACTAATGTTATTTCTTTAAGTCTATTTATGGTCACCTCTATGTTTGTCTATTTCTTTGTTATGACATGTTTTGTAAACTTTTGTTGAGTTTAAAACTATAAATAAAGTATTTAAGAAACCCTTCTTTCATTTGTTCAATTCATGAATCTTGGGTTTGATTTGATTTCATAGCCAATCAGGAATATCTACAGTCAGTAAGAATCCAGGAAGGTGTACAGGTTTAAAGCAGATTCAACAGCTATCACGGCGATTCTAAACATCACATCAATATTGAAGATGTAAATATCTATATAAACATTATTAGAGTCAGTATAAATATGTACATAACCCAGAGTGCAGGTATTTTATTATTAGAGTAAAAAAATGTTAAATGCATGAAAGAATCAACTTGACATTGAACCTGACATGGGTATCTCCTGTTGTTTTTGGTGACTTTTAGATACACAGAACATGTTAATACTGAATAAATGTCTTGCTCATTCATTGAGTCTTCGAGGGGATCTGTAGTCTATCCCAGCTTCCACCTGGTGAAGGTGGGCTATATCCTGGACATGTCACCTATTCATCTGATAATGATCTGATGATCTGATTGTCCAAACCCAAATATTTATAGTGGTTGTAAATCTTTTCATCAACAGGATCGTTTCCTTTCTTCTTTTTTTTTTAAACTTGTTTTTTATTCAAATTTTCTTTCAACAATTACAGTGTCAGGGAACTTGACACATACATAGTTGAGCATTCATCCTTATATCAATGTCCTTAATATTCAATACCAGTGGTGGTGTCTTCTTCTCGTCTTCTGTAATCAGTCCATTTTTCACATTTATCCTCAAATTGTCTCTTGAAGTCTCAGTTTATGTGTAATTTTCTCCATTACAAGAATTACTTTATTCTAAATGATTAATATGTATGTTTTATTGATTGTATTTTAACTGTAATTGTGTTTTTAACTTGGCTCTTTTTCTATTTTTGTAAAGCACTGTGAATTGCCCTGTGTATGAATTGTGCAACACAAATAAATTATTTTGTCTTATTCATTGCAATTTTAAAGGTAACAGATTCCATATGGGATTATGTTTTTGTTATTCAACATAGTATGCATTGCTCTTACCAAGGCTTTTACCACTGAGTTGAGTTTTCTGGCTGTGTGGTCCCATATAGTGGTTAAAATTCATGGTTTTCCCCTCAGGTTCAACTCCCAGTATGGGAATGCAAAACTTCTGGTTCACACAAAGACACTAATGTGCACCTTAAATCTATCTCCTGACTCTAGGTTTACCCACTTCTGTTCACCCTCCACTTTTTATTTAAAGCACCAATCATACTGAGGGATTTCTTCAAGGCACTTCATGAATTCAGATGAAACTCTTAAAGGGACACACAGGAAATCCACCAATTCCTCAGGGAAAGAATCATACCAGATTATATTTCTTTTAAAATGTGAGACCCACTTCTTAGTGTCTCATGTGGTATAGCAGTTATAGGATTTCTGTTTTTTACGCTAAAAGGTAAAGATGGAATGACAGAGGGATGGAAGAAGGCATCCATGTTGAAAAGGACAGACTCATCTCTCGAGGCAGATAATACAGTCCTGACATGCCCTCAGAGGTTCATACCTTAATTGTTTATTGATGAGCCCTTTTTATGGAGTTAGCAATGACTGTTACATCTTTCTACAGATCCCTTATGGTCTAGCGGTTAGGATTCCTGGTTTTCACCTAGGTGGCCCGGGTTCAACTCCTGGTATGGGAAAGTATCCCTTATTTATATAATGATATTATTATTTAAATAATGACCAAAGTGAATTGGTGATGAGTTTGCATACTGCTTCAGATGAAGCTCTGCCAAACAACAACAAACATCTATGGCAGGGGTGTCCAATCCTGATCCATGTATCCCTCTTCCAACTCTCCTGAACACATCCATGTTGAAAAGGACAGACTCAACATAAGAAAATGGAGGTCATTGGAAGCAGACGGTACAGTCCTGACATCCCCTCAGAGGTTCACAGCTTAATTGTTTATTGATGAGCCCTTTCTGTGGAGCTGATGATGACGGTTACAATACTCCACAGGTCCCATATGGTCTAGCAGCTAGTAGGGTTGAAAACTGGTTCTCATGTAGAACCGGTTCCTAATGTTTTGATTCCATGGAATCGTTTGCCAGTTTCTTTAATGATTCTCTTATCAATTCCAGCAAGTACAAATTGCACCACTTTACTTCCGCAAGTTACGCACGGGGAATTACATCACACCTCGTAACGTACGCAACGTATGCATGTGCATACCCTGCGCATGTGCAGTACCAGTAGAAAACACGACCAATATGTCTAAACACCTACGGTCACACCATGGCGTATGTTAAAGGAGTGCCATGTTTTTGACCGGCTGCTTCACTCAGAGAGAGCAGCACCAACTCCTCCGTGCTAGCTGCCATTGTTATTCGAAACAACAGTCACAATGCTATTAGCGTCAACGTCTTTGGCTATGTCACATCTGCTAAAATCCCGCCCGCCATCCTGATTGGCCCGTCGTCTTTTTCAACGAGTAAGCTCAGCGAATAGGCAATTCTTCCCAGATGGCAGTGTAAAGCCTGCAGAGTGGAAACAGTGCCATCTGGTGAGAGCCAGGATACCTGAGTACTGGACCAAAAAAGGTGGGACTATTGTGGGAGACCACAACAGACACATTCACATTTGCTGTCTCACAAGAGAACAAACCCTTCACTCATAGAGGAGTGTTGTCTACGGTGAACAGCATCTTTGATCCGCTAGCCATGGTCGCACCAGTGACCATTGAAGGCAAAAGCCTGCTGAGAGAACTCAGTGTTGACCTGTGCGACTGGGATGCACCACTCCCAGAACAAAAGCTGAAATGATGGGAATCATGGCGAACGTCATTGCATGATTTAAGCCAGCTGCACATCCCACGCGCGTACACTGCGACATCACTCTCCAAGTGTGAGCTATGTGTATTCTCCGACGCTAGCACCAAGAACATTGGAGTGGTGGCGTATCTGAAAACCACACAAGCTGGTGGAGGAATCCAAGTAGGATTCATCTTAGGGAAAGCTAAACTGGCTCCACAGTCAGAACCAACAATCCCTCGGCTAGAGCTGTGTGCCGCAGTATTAGCCGTGGAAGTTGCTGAGCTCATACAAGACGAGCTAGACCTGCAGCCTGATGCGGTCAAGTTCTACTGTGACAGCAAGGTAGTACTTGGATATATCTACAATCAGACAAAGCGCTTCTATGTATACATTCACAACCAGAATGCGTTCGCAGAATACGTCAGTTCTCAACGCCTGATCAGTGGCACTATGTCAGTACGGAAGACAACCCCGCAGACCACGCTTCGCGGGCAGTTGCGGCATCGCATCTGGCACAGACCACATGGTTCACAGGACCAGACTTTCTATACAAACCAAGTCCACCTGATGCAGACTCAAGGGAAGTCTTTGAACTCCTCAACCCAGATTTGGATGTAGAGATACGTCCAGAAGTGAGCAGCCTTCTGACTTACAGTATAAACAGAGGCCTCAATGCCGCATGCTTCCAGCGGTTCTCATCAATGCGCTCTCTCACTAGGGCGATTGCTCTACTCGTACACATTGCTAGATCTTACAAGCACGAGTCCAGTCAGTGCAAAGGATGGCACTACTGCAATCTCCCGCGTACTCCAGACGAGTTGTCTCAAGCTAGACACATCATCATCAGAGCAGCGCAGGAAGAAGCCTACTCTAAGGAATTAACAGCGCTTAAGAGTGGAAAAGCTGTAACCAAGGACAGTGCTCTACAGAAATTCAGACCTGCTCTTGAAGAAGATCTGATTTGCGTTGGCGGCAGACTAACACATGCTGACTTGAGCACTCAGGAAAAGAATCCCATCATCTTGCCCAAGAACAGTCATGTCTCCTTGCTGCTAGTGCGCCAGTGTCATGAAGATGTCAAGCATCAAGGACGTCACTTCACAGAAGGGGCCCTGAGAGCTGCAGGCTTTTGGGTCATAGGCGGGAAAAAGCTTATCACCTCAGAGCTGCACAAGTGCGTTGTCTGCCGAAAGCTACGCGGCAGGACAGAGGAACAACTAATGGCCAACTTACCTCCAGAACGACTACACACATGCCCACCCTTCACCTATGTAGGAGTGGATGTGTTCGGACCTTGGCCAGTCATCTCAAGGCGCACCCGTGGTGGACAGGCCGAAAGCAAGAGATGGGCAATGCTTTTCTGTTGCATGAGCTCCCGAGCCGTGCATATTGAGCTTCTCGACTCCTTGGACACTTCTAGTTGTGTCAATGCACTAAGGAGATTCTTCGCGACAAGAGGACCTGCTAAGCAAATCAGATCAGACTGCGGAACAAACTTTGTTGCCGCTGCAAAGGAATTGGGACTCAGTCAAAACACTACAGTCCAGCACTTCTTGAGCCAGCAAGGGTGTTCTTGGGTGTTCAACCCACCTCACTCGTCACATATGGGAGGATCATGGGAGCGTTTGATAGGCCTCTCAAGAAGGATCCTAGATGCCATCCTGCTGCAGGAGAATGTCCAACTAACCCATGACGGCTTGAACACACTCATGGCTGAGGTAGTTGCAATACTCAATGCCAGACCCCTTGTTCCGGTCTCCACTGACCCAGAGTCACCCTTCGTGCTCTCTCCTGCAATGATTCTCACCCAGAAGGTGGGAGTTCCCCCACCATACGGGGAATTCGTGGAAAATGATCTTCTCAGCAGACAATGGAGACAGGTGCAAGCCCTCGCAGACTGTTTCTGGCGTCGCTGGCGTCAGGAGTACCTTCCCACTCTTCAACCCCGACGGAAGTGGAGGGAGGCACGACGGGATGTCAAGGAAGGAGACATCGTGCTCCTGAAGGACAGTCAAGTTGCACGTAATGCGTGGCCCATGGCAAGGATTACAGCGGTCATCCCTGGCAGGGACGGCAGAGTAAGGAAGGTCGAGTTAAAGACAGCAGGCAAGGAATCGAAGCTGTTCCAGCGGCCGGTGTCAGAAGTAATTCTTCTGCTGCCAAGAGACTGAAACTTCAGGCCAGAGACATTTATTGGTATGTAGTGACCTTTAAGGTCAGACGGGGAGTGTGCTGCCTTCTGGCAGAATGTTGGACTTTTTGAGGTAAATTCATATAATAGGGATGGGTACCTTTAATTTGACAT
>JAPTYR010000018.1:37396902-37407410 GCA_029814505.1 Siphamia roseigaster | reverse complement strand
ATAGGCCTTATTTGAAAATCTTGATTCAGACAAAGCCAGTGCCTCACTTGCCACAGAGCTCACTGCACGTCACTGACGCACACATGTATAAAAGTACATAGTCGAGGGCTTAAGGAAAAACGGCAGTTTTGAAAAGTGGAATTTTTATTTGGATATAGAATAAGCACCCTGCATTGGCCCCAAATTAAAATGTGGATAATTCTTATTGGAAACACAATGAAAGCTATGAAATCTTTATTTAAATTTTTCATGTGTTACCATAATAAGACTTTATTTATTCACATACATTACACTTCAAGAAAGAGAACCATATCTTGGGATTGAGCCCTGCAGTGCACAAATAAAAAGGATATTTCTTTCTTTTACTACTTTTGTAATTTGTGGACTTAAAATGCACACCAATTAAGTTAAATACTTAAAGCCTATGACTGAAATAACAATAATGTATAAAGAGTGTCAGGTACTAGTAGATGTCAAGTATCTTAAAATGAAATGGCTCAAAGGAAACAGTAATGTGAAGTGACAATTCTGTTTTCTTTTCTGTGTGACTGTGTATGAAAATATTTATGGGTCAATTGTGTTTAACTGTGACTTGGTTTATTTTCCTCCTCACAGTTGTCCAATGGGATTCCCATAGAGAGCTGGTTCATGGACAAGAATGACAATGAGCTGTTGAAGCTGGTGCCCTTCTTAGAGAAGCTGGTTGAGATGGTATGGTGTTTGATTTCAGCCTGCATTTGTTTTAACTGGTACGACCCATTTTCATAGATCTAATACGTTTTGTTCTGTCTTCATCTCTTGTGGTTCTCCTGCCTTCTGGACTCAACAGAACGAGGATGTGCGGCCACATGTCAGGGAGAGATTCCGGCTTCACGACCTGTTGCCCCCGGATTGAATCAGACGGCGGTCTCATGACGGGACAACACAAACAGACTGAAAGACAACATGCGTGTAAAAAAGGAAAGAAAAAAAGAAAAACCCTCTTTGGATTACAAACTACAACATTGCCATTACTGTTAAACTTTTAGCCTTTTTTTTTTCTTTGGTTTGTTCTTTTTGCTTTTAAACCCACCATTGCTTTTTTTTTTAGAAAAAAAAACCTCAAACGATTTTTAAAGATCTGGGTGAAATTTTCTAAATATCTAAATGTATAAACAAAATTCTACACACTATGAACATGCCCAGGTAGACTCCTCTTTTTGACACTCTAAAGTTGTGGAGCTGGATAGACTCTCCACGCTAAATTGCGAAGTCTTGGTGCTGGCTCAGTGGATACGAATATGCCACCTGGTAAAGAGGAACTCCAAGCCCACAGAGTCCCTGAACCCACATCCCTGGTGCTCACGCTGTTGACACGGACTAATCTGCGGCTACAGACTAATACCAGCAGGAACAAGCGGCCTGCAAATCCATCTGTGCATGTGTGTATGTTTACTCTAAGCCACACACACTCACTGATTCGGTGTTTGGGGAAACCTGCAATCTGTAGCCTTTAAAATCATATGCATTCCTCTGTAGCTGGGTCAAGTTTCTATTGTTGGTTGCAGTTTTTTTTTTCTGGTAAAACTGGTGTTTTCATTGTTTTTAAACAGATAGTGTTTCAAATTGTATTACTTCTGTTTGTAAGATATGATATTTTAAAAGGGGTCATGTAACTTCAATCCTAAGCCTTTCTTTTCCATCAGAAGAACACAGATGGTGCGTAATAATGGCGACAGTCCACTCCATAGTTGCATCCAATGAATTATAGCCAGACTTTTAGTACACTTTGTTCTTGTTCTAATAGAGTTAAATCAGTATGTTGGCTTCACTGTGGAAACAGTACGGCTCCTTAATTAATTTAGGATTAAGAATCTTCTTACCTGTAAATCTGACATATTGTAAAGGTTTGAGGGCATTCATTTTCACAGTGGTATGTGTCAACGTTTAACCTTTTTCTTTAATACTAGTATTTGATTTGTCATTTGTCTATAATCAGTATTGTCTTTACTCCTAACCAAGTATTCTGGCTAAATCGGAGCTTTGTTTCTTTTACTTGTAATGTGTAATTTGACGGCTGTATCGGTAGCATTATATGACTAATGTAGCGCACCTCTGCCTGTGTGTCATGAAGTCTACCCATGGAAGAAATCTGTGGCCAGACCCTGAACCAGCCATTATCTGGTACCAGCAACATGCTGTTTTAACAGTCAGCCTCTTTGAGGTCATGTACATCTCGACTGCCCCTTGACCTGTATGTCTACTTTTTTTCCTTTTTTTTTTTTTTTTTTTATCGTGTTTAGCACAGTCATAAGCGTTGTTATAAGAATGGTAACTTTATGAATGTGTTTCTGCTCTATTTCAGAATGGATTTTTAAGCCAAATTGGCATTTTAATCCTGTTGTTTCAACTTAATTTATTCATTAGTGAGACAGCAATGTAAATGTGTTGGCATCCTTGTCGGCATCAACAAAGAAGGCACAAAACAGAAGCTTAGTCTGTCTTTCAGTTGCTTTTTGATCTTCAGCAAGGAAAAGATGACCAGGGAAGTCTCCTTAACAAATGAATATGCACCGCCGAGCAACGCTAGATACTTCTTGGGTTTAAATCCAAGTGCATTTTAGGTTTTAAGCAGTTGTGTTTGGGTTTGTCTGGGTTGCCTGTACAGTGCCATACAATTCCTCCTCACAAGTATGCCATTCCCTGTGCTCTCACCCCCTCCAAATGGTTAGATAAGAGACAATCAGACCTCAAAGCTCTGCAGAAACTGAAACCTGGAGACCCCATGTGACCTGTTTCCTTTTGACTTTATGTGCAGTATGTGTTGTGTACTGTGATTCCACTGAGTTGTATCCCGTGAGTTAAAGATTTTTCCAGTGAACCCCGCTGTGCCCTGTCCACCCCACTCCCGCAGCCCCTTTGCTTATTCTCACAGATGTTTTTGGATCTGTTCAGCACCCACCTGTCTGCCTTTTTCACCACAAGTTAGTAGCTCTTGAAAAAAAAAAAATTAGTTTGTATTCAAGTGAAATTGTTACAGGGCACAATGGTGTTTACTCAGACATAATGTTAGAGAACACATGTCCAGACTATGAATGTAAATTGTACATGGGGTGAAGTCTTAAGTGTCTTTCCAAACTCCGCATTGCGGTACCTCCGCACAAATCTCGAACAAAAAAAAAAACAGATGATGAAAACTACCTTTCTCTGGTCAGATCTTCACTATTTTACAAGGAGGTGAAATCAATGTGCACAGAAGTGGAAACATGTCTTGAGCTCTTGCAATGGTAGCTTCCCCCCTGTCCCCGCCCACCCTCATGACCTCTCACCATCGTTACTGCCATCTTTTAGTATGCAAGCCTCAGTGTTCATCACATAGCCCAGGTGTTCTCATCTGTTCATTGGGCTTTGTGGATTGTGTATTATCAGTCATGGCTTGTTCCTGAAGGATTGGTGGGAGACATTTAAATAGTTTTCATCCAGCTCGTTTTTATGTGCATTACCAGTTTATTATTGTACACTGAGTGTTGTACAATACATGCAGCTTCATGTAAAAAAAAAATATCCTTAAAGTAAGGAAAATCTTTTGTATTTTTGATTTCAAAAGGCATGTCATATCTACTTTTTAAATGTATTAATGAAGATTTAACTTTACATCAAATGGAGTGTTTTTTTTTTCTTACAAATATCTGTATGTTTAGTTTAGCGCAATGTCACTGAACTGTTAAACTTAGCATGTAGAGAATACAGCTTGCTTCGTGGGAAAGTCCTGAATTAAATTTTAATCATGGCACTTTTTCTGCAGAAAAAAGCAATTGTGTTAATGATTTTTGTTTTTTCATTATCAGTTAAGCCATTTTACTTGCAAGAATTGCTATTTGTGCTGAAGATGTATTTAAAAAAAGTTTAAAGACATCTTTGTTAGCCATCAGGCTACATGCTATTGTAAAGTGTATATACGGTTACATTGAATTTCTGAAACAAAGTTTTAAAGTTAAAACTGCTCTGCATGCCCTCTGTTTTTATTTCACCTGATGCTGAAGACAATGGATGACAGAATTCGGTGCGTGGTCCACAGTGTCTCTTACGAGTCTCCAGCTAAATGTAGGCCTGTTTTCCAGGGGACACTTAATGACAGAATGTAAACCTGCTGTTCTCCACTGCATTTGGACTTGTTGCAGACATTTTAACTTTAGTTTATTTCAGACACAAACATATAAAACATAGGACAAACCCAGAAAATGGAACAACTGTTCCACTGCTTATCCTAACCTCCATTTCCAGCCCTCAGGCTCTTGGGTAACTGAAGTTAAAAGGCCAGTTTGGCTTTTCTGTAATGAGTGAAAGTCCCTAAAGCTCCAGGTTCAGTGTTTCAACTGGTTTATGCAGTTTTCAAGATAAATGAGGTCTTAAGGTGCATCTTGTTTTTACTGTGGTTCAGGGGCCACATTCAGCCACATATGATCACAAGTGGGTTAAACCAGTAAAATGAATGTGGAAAGTAAAATGACGTTATGAAAGTATATAAATCTACAAAATGTATTTGAACATGTTAACTTGAAAGTGTTCGTATTCATTCAGGTCGTTTACATTTTTGGTAAAATGATAATTTCTAAATATAAACATTTTCTCAAGTTAACTTTTTTTTTTTTCCTTTACACTGAATGACAACCCTTTTATGGTTGTCACACTTGATTCTTAATATCTCCAGTGTCATTTTTGCATTTCACGAATTCATCCACGGGTTGGATCGGACCCTTCGGTGGGCCACTTTTGACACCTGTGGTCTAGAGAATGTTTTTCCAGATCTGTGCAGACTCTTCCCTCTGCTGTAACCAGTACTTTGCACCTTTCTAACCGTCTGTATTTACATTCATGAAGGCGTCTCTTGATTATAGACTTTGATAATGACATACCTCTATCCTCAGCTGTGTTCTGCACATGGCTGGAAATGTGTTTTTCTTCAGTAATCCACCACTTAAGTTGTTTTTCTTTTATAGTCTTCATCCTTTTTGTTTTTAATGGGGTATTGTTTGGTTCGGTTTGTTTGTTTGCTGGATTGTTAACACTATGGCAGCAAAACTATTGCTTGAATTCATACCAAATTAAGTGTGTATAGTTTGCCAGTGACCACAGAATAGATGTGGATACATTTTGGAAAAAGCTACAATTTTAATTAAAAAATAAATAAATAAATAAATAAATAATAATTCTTGATTTTAGCCCATTTACTTATAATGGGCAATTTTTTTAAATGTCTATAAAAACATCAATTTTGTTTGATTGATTTTCAAACATGGCACATATATAGAGGCATTAATTCTCACTATTTATGTTGTATTTGCATGATGACTTATTTAATACAACATCTGGTAATATGTGCACCCCACTTTAAGAACGCCTGCACTAAAAGAAAAGAGCAGTAACTGATGGCAGAAGGGTGGGTGAGTTCCTGCAAATTCAATTTCATGCCTATTTCTTTACTTTATTGCACCTGCACAAACAAATTCCTCTACCTTTAAATCTCATATACTGTCAATAAATGTAAATCAAGACAAGAATTGCTTGAAGAGCAGTAAAGGAGAGTGTTTAGTGTGTAGTTTGTGTGTGTCTTGACTTCGTGCTACACTGTATCTCTCCTCATCTATTAGCCCGGTGGGAGTTAATAAGTGAGGAGAGGTTTTCCAGCACTGGGAAATGATTAATCACCGTAAAGGGAATGGCCATTTGTTTTGTGTGCTTGCAAGTGAAACAAAATTTAAGATGAAGAGGTTACACAAATAGAGCTCAATAACCCACTGCTCAAATAGTGTCTAAGAGGCATGTGTTTCTTCTTTATATTTTTTCAACACCGACTCCCTGGATGTGCCGGTGCGTCCTGGTGACATGCGATTTTAGACGATATAGCAGCGAGATGGAGCCTCGCCAAAACTGCATTTACATTTATGTGGACAGTGTAGATGTCAAACTAATATTGCCAAGTCAAATGCGTTGAAAGCAAATGTAAAATCAAAGCTATGAGACACCATGAACTATAAACCGAATTTTTTTGATGAGTTTCATTACATTCAGTGCAGGTGGAGATGGAAAAAAAAACAAGAAATAAATGGAATTTCTTTCTGTTTTAGAGTGACATAAACAATTTGTTCGCGACAAATCTGCATAGCAGCTGTAACGCTTATCATTTGAAAAGTGTGAAATGGGAAATTATAAAATTGGATTATATTCTCCGATATCGCATTTTGTGCTTGCTGTATGTAACCATAATGAACATTTACGATCTGTTTCCCAATTTTTCATTTTCGCAGTAACGATTAGAAAATTAAAAAATTGAATAAGAAAAAAAGCGGAAAGAACTTGTTTCGGTCTGAGTGTGCCTGGGGGTGTGGTCAATGCACCTGACTCACATAATCTGATTGGCTGACGGCTGCCATAACGACTCTCGGTTTCAGGGGTTTACCTTGCCATGGATGTGCAAAGACTCTACACTACTTTGAGTTATTGCCCACAGACAGACAGACAGACAGACAGACATTGTAAACGCTAACGTCTTTCAATCTGCTCCAGTCAGCAGGTAGAAACTGACTTCGGCCATGCATCACAGAGATAGCATCAAAAAACTCATGCAAGCGACACATAATCACAATATGTCGTTCCAAAACCGTATGCTACATTTAAAAAGCTACAGTATCATCCTCTGGCATGGCGAAGATTATTTGAACCAAATATGCATAATTAAATACCAAACCCGATAACCGAGATCTGCGTTATCTGTGCGCGCACATAAACCTCTGAAACCGAGCATCGTGATAGGTAGAACTAGGCCACCGTCAGCCAATCAGATTATGCGAGTCAGGCGCATTGACCACACCCCCAGGCAGATTCAAACAGAAACAAGTTCTTTCTGATTTTCTAATTATTCAATTTTCTAACTTTCTAATCGTTACTGCGCAAATTAAAAATTGGTTAACAGATCATAAATGTTCATTATGGTTGCATACAGCAACCACAAAACGTGATATTGAAGAATATAATCCAATTTTCTAATTCCCCATTTCTCACTTTTCAAATAGGAAACTGAAATGATAAGTGTTACACGGACCTTTCTCCACAACTTGCGCTTGTTTTTCTTAGTCTTCTTGAAAATGTTACTTTTACTAACTACAGTGGTACAAAACAGTTTTTGTACACTCCATGCATTTGTAATATATTGCATTAAAAATCATTCTTAAGTCACTGAAATCTGCCAAGTATTAATCCCTTCTCCAGATGCGCCCTTCTGCACGTGTGCCATTCTGTCAAGGTCAAAACTGGATGTTTCAGGAGAAAAAGGTCCAGGACATGGCATGTTGAAACTGTCAATAATTTAGTTTTCTGATTTTTTTTTTTTCTTATGAACAAACAAAAACAAGACAAGTGGTGCCATGCACAACAAAGACCTCCCCCTGCAAACATTTTACTCGATTCACCCCATTTCTTATTATTGCGAAAACACATTTTTGGTGACTGTGACCTTGACATTTGACCGACATTCACCAGAATTTAATGGGATCTATTCTGGACCACCTTGCTCCTTTCCTGAAAATTTAATGTAAATTAGTCAGGTCGTTTTTGCGTAATGTTGCTGACAGACAAACAAACAGAAACACATTATCCTTCTCCCCTTTAGGGCGGCAGGGTAAAAATCACTTGCAGCTGTTTGTCTAATGCAGCCACATCTTTTGAAACACAAAAATACTTTTCTGCAAATATTTCATAATCATATTGGAAACTGTAACATTTTAAGAGTGTGTGTGAAACCTTTTTTCCAGTACTGTATTTATTGTCATATGTGTCTGTTACAGTATGTATTTTAATTGCATTTGTTCCCATCTATGTTGGCCCGGATTCCCTTGCTAAACTGGTTTATATTCTCAATTGGATTTTTTTTCTGGTTAAAAAAAGTTCAATGAATAAAAAAAAAAAAAAACCTCGTTGCCTAATATAGCCCATCCACTGACAGGTCACGACAAGATAATACATTTACACATCAATACTACTTCATATGTCAGTGATCATGGAATAGCTGATTAGTTTATATCCCATCCTTGAAAGAAGCCAAAGTAAAATGTTGCAGAAATGTCAACAAAAAATGATTCAAGCCAACAACAAAAACTAGAAACCATAAAAAGATAATAGAATCTGCAAAGGCCATAATGAAAAGATGGGTTTTGAGTTCAAGTTTAAAATGATCCTCCTTCTCTGGAAGGCTGTTCCAGTGACTTGGAGCATAATGACTGGAAACAGCATCACCAAACACATGTTTTCCTATTTGGAACCGCTACAAGAGAAAAACTGAAGGATGTGAGCCTTCCTAGTACATGAAGGTCTGGTACGGTGCCATGTAGTTTTTTTTTTTTTTGTATTAACAAAAGAATAAACCAACTTGAAATGTAACAGGTAACTATTTTAAAGCCACATTGCTTTAAAACACTGAATTTCGATCTGATCAATAAATGAGACCTTTATCTGTGGCAGCTGAGCCTCAGAGCCATCATTATTGTGAGCCAAGGAAAGGTAGGCACAGGAAAATATAACAATTACTTGTGAAATACTTTTGTTTTTCAAAGAAAAGAGAAGGATTCCTTGTAAGAAGTTATAAATGTTGACAATGACGAAGCTAAGTGGAATGTAGAGAAATTAAAGAGCTAAAAAGATTATCACTATGTTGCAGACATAAGATTGAAGATTAATAAGTGGTTTGACTGTAAGGGTCTCTAAATTTAAATTTTCTTCACTACATTTCTATTTTCCAGTGTCAAGATGAAAAAGGAGGCAGTGTCGTCGGCTGAGACCTAAGTCTAAAATATACAAAATAAACAGAATTGTATCTATTCATGTTCTGCTCCTATAGTAGGAGAACGAGAGTGTTGCACATTCATGAATTATCTAAAAGCTGTTGAAAGTCATTCAAGGAAAATGAGGGTGTCAATAAGTAATGTGAAGAAAACAAAAGGTCAAGTCTCCTGCATTTTTATATACATGATTAATGAGAATGATCCTCAAAGCATTAATTTGTGTATCCCCATTGATCAACTGTCACTCTGCTTTTTGTCGTGTCAAAAAAACAACCCACAAACTCCATCAGTCTGAATTCTCTTCATCTACCTAGTTGACACCTCAAAAAGAAACATCTTGTAAAATTAACTGTCATGCCCAATAGATAGTGCACAACAAACCCATTTGTAGTCATATGTCGTAACAGTGGCACGAACACACAATGTGTCAGCTGTCATCATGTAATTTCTTACATAACAGGACCTGAATATTTCAGAGTAATTGTTTCATTTGCTCACAGTCTGTGACTACAGACGCTGTCAAATTCCCCTTTCCGTATCAGCCCTTACTTGTCTTGCCTTCGCCTCTGTCTGTGTTTTGTAACTGCAGACCTGCTCCTAATACCCCACAGCCTGTTGGCTTTTTTCATGCCCACTGCTGTGAATGATTTAACATATGCCCGGTCATGTCCCGGAGTGAGGAAGAGGAAGGGAAGAAAATGCAAGTTTCATTACATTTGTGCTGTAGGCAAGTAATTACAGCAGATTTTACTGCTTCCTTTGGTTGCACAGGTTGAATGATTGCAGCTCAGCACCTACTCAACGGAGAGAAAAAACTCCATTGTAAAGGCGGAAAGTGTCACAATAGGCAAGTTCTTCAACTGAAAGGACTGCAAGTGTATACTATAGGTTCTTTATTGTAAAAAAAAAAAAAAAAAAAGAACAAGTCACTTCACCCTGACAGCAAAGGCAGAGGTAAAAGTCAAATAGTTCTGCTCTCTGGCTGAAGATAGTCGAGTTGTCTTTTTTTGCTCTGGTGCTATAGGTCAATATGAGGTCAACCTGATGAGAAAGTACATCAGTCGAGTTCTCCCCCACAGGATGCAATACTAAAAGGCAGGCATCTGTTGAATTCACCGCAGTGAATGGAGATGAAGTTAAAAGGTCACAACTCCACGCTGTAGGTCAGCACAGCAACCATGTCAAGAAGTCATCACATGAGAGATAGGAAGCCAGAAGAGGAAAGGAGAGATCATCGGTCTCTCTGGCCCCCCACATGGCATTTCAATACAGAAAAAAAAAAGGTAACACACAGAGTAGACACAGTGTTTATACTTCAGGCATTTAGACATTTGGTGAACATACCATTGTAAACTTGATCAGTTTATTCTCAGGATTTTCTCAACATGTCAACAATCTGAGAAGCAAAATGTACACTATATTGCAATAAACAATCAAAACAAAAAGTTAATCTAGCATAATGGTTCTCTGGCACTGTAAGAACACATTTCATATGGATCCCAATATTCTCATAATGATCAGAATAAAAGCCTGATCAGACTAAAAATCCAATCACGTTGGCCCAAAACAGGAAAGTAAAAGAGCTATAGTCCTTGATAATCCATTTCTCTTTATATGGCGCACACACACACACACACACACACACACACACACACACACACACACACACACACACACACACACACACACACA
>JAPTYR010000018.1:37218887-37232001 GCA_029814505.1 Siphamia roseigaster | reverse complement strand
TCTGCTCATAGAGAAATTAGACAGTGATGAGAGGAGGAGGGAAATAAACCTTGGAAAAAGCAGCTTCTTCATTTACAATAATGTATGTGAAGCTAATGTGCATTCAAAACGTTTACATGACAATCAAATGGTGCAGTTTATAATTTCATCACAGCCACAGGCTTGCAGCTGTGGTCAATTAGTGGTAATATCTTATTCATAGGAAATGATTCTCTGAGCAGAGTAGGTACTTTATCGTACAGATACTTCAAATCAGAAAGTAATTACAGTTACATGGGCTGAAGTCTAATTCCTGTGCTAGGGATTTTATTGGCGCTGATGGACAAAGAGCTACTGTATGATCTTCTTTGTATTCATTATTGTCCCAGAGGTTATTATTGATTTGATAACCTGAATTATTTATGGCATATTAACTTTACTAAAATGTTATGTTAATTACAATATCTCACAATCTTCACTGGAGGGTAGGAAGCTGGTATGCTAAACCCATTGTGCTGAATGCAGTGTAAAAGCTGCTGGCTCTACTACCATCCTCTCATCCTATTGGACAGAAGCCAGACACACTGGGCAATACAACCCTCAACTGTAAACTGCTTTAACACAGGTGAAATTTGGAAGAAATAACTCTACTACTGAGGGTGTTAAACTCATTCACTGCCAAAGACTTGTTTACACGTGTTTTGCTTTTTTTTCCCCCCATGGTGACGATCGTAACTAAACTGCAACGAGTAAGTGGTTAGCATTATTGAGCTAGCGGTTAGCATTGTTGAGCTGTTTGCAATTTTTTTTTTACTACTATGGTGACGTTACTCCTATGGCGACGCAACAGTTACAAATTCTACTATGGCGACGCTACAGTTATCCAAAATCGGCTTCTGATTGACAAAGATTTAGAAATTAAGATGTGTAGTGAAAAGGATTAGGGGTTAGGTTTAGGTTTGCGCTGCTGGTGAAGATGTTTGAAGTTCAACCAATCAGAAGCTGAGTTTGCCTAACTGAGGCGTCGCCATAGTAGAATTCGTAACTGTGGCGTCATTCAGTTCAGAGTCAGATTATTCTGAACCAGACTCTGATTCTTCTGAACAGTGACTGCCACCTGTCAGCAGCAGGGATTCATCCCTTCATCTACAGGGATTGTAAATTGTTCAAACACTTGCAAACATGTCTGGATAGATTATTATTTTTGTTCAGTTTTATGTATTATGTTCACATTATGAGAATAAGTGTAGTTATTTTTTCCATTAAAAGCCTTTTTGTCCTGTTATATTTTTTAGAAGTAAACAACTGTTCATATGTTTGAGGTGTCAGTAAAACTAAAAAATATGGACGTCAGTGTCCATTCTGCTTGAATTTGCTTCTCTGCAGAAAAAGTTCATTTTCTCTGTTTTTTGGTCAAAATCAGGCGTTTTCGCTGAAACCACCTTATGTTCTACTGCCGATTTCTCAAGACCCAAAAGGACTAGAACACTTTTTTTTTTCTGATGAAAGAAGAGTCTAAAGTTTATTTAGATGAGTTAAGTACAGACAAACTTGGATGAGTAAAAATGTTGCCTTTTCCTTGTTGCTCTGGTAAATCTCTTTTCGTCAGTTTATCACTTTCCGCCTTAAAATTCTGAGTTCTAACCAGATATGCTTCCAATGATGTTACATACCTATTTAAAGAAATGAAAAATGAAAAAGAGACTGAAAAATAAACATAATTATATTAAAGCTACACATTTAATGTTGGTCTAGGACTTTTTCACAGAACTATTTTGGTATTATTTCTATTTGTGCAAATA
The DNA here is from genome assembly GCA_029814505.1 of Siphamia roseigaster. NCBI lineage: Eukaryota > Metazoa > Chordata > Actinopteri > Kurtiformes > Apogonidae > Siphamia > Siphamia roseigaster. Next base: position 37,230,220 of record JAPTYR010000018.1, on the reverse strand, counting down.
AAATATTTACGCTGAAATTTAGTTTCAATGGCCTTAATGGTTTTATTGAAAATCTGTAGTTCAGAGGAGAAAATCTGTGTTCAAATGTAAAGAGATAATAATTACCACTATGTATCTTCCTTTGTGTTGATTCTATCATTTTACATTACATATCCACTGTTACAGGCTTCACTTTTAAGAAAAAAAAATATATATTGATCATGATTAATCACAGCAAATGTGTGATTAATTGGTTAATTTGTTTTATTGATCAACAGTCCTATTTAATTCACATTAGATGTTAGTATTAAAAGGAAGGGGATATTTTAAGTGGAACAGACTCTAAGCAGAGTACGGTGTTGCAGTGAAGAACACTGTTATCCAGTGTAAAGGAAGCAGCAGAGCTTTGGCCTATTGGTTTTAGTCTTTAAATAGTATTTGTTAACAATGACAAAAACATTAATGCTTGTCCTTGAATACACTGTAGCACCCATCAAACCGTTTTGGCTTACAATTTCTTTTACATTTGCCTCAAAGATAAGCAGACTGGTTATTTCTTGCTGTTTCCTCCCTGACTGATCTGTCCTTCACGCTCCCACCCTAATGGACAAAATGTTTTCTGACACTTTTTCAATGTAAGTGTTTCTGTTCTCCCACTGGCGAACCCCTGAGGCACTTGAATGAAGCCCGCTGACAACGTGTGATGGTCCTTTCATTTATCTCTCACTGCTCCCTCGCTCATTTTCTTCCTCTCCTTCCCTCTCTGCATGTTCTTTGAGGGCTGTCTTAAAGGTGAAGGTCAGAAGGACCTCAAGAAGGTATTGATTTGCACCTGTAAGGGTGTGTGTGTTAGATTAGCAGCACCATCTATCCATCTTGCTCTTGTTTTTCCTTTTGAGTTGAACACTCTGGCTCCTCCTTTAGTCTTTCTTTCTCTTGTCACCCCTTTATACCCCACAAGAACCTAAATGAACCTAATTGATTTACTGTGCCAGTGCATTTGCTTGATGTTTTCATAAGCAGAGTTGTGTGTTTTTATTGTATATGAGCACTTCCTGAATACAGAACTCATCCAGCTGACAGTCCTTGAGTCTTTCTCATTTTCAAAGAAATGTACAGTGGCCCCCAGTAGACCAATACAAAGAAACTGTTACTTTTCCTTATTACTGAAGTGGTAAATTACAATATATAAACATTACGCTTTTGTTTCCATGAATCAATAGCATAAACCGAAGACGTTTACATGTAATTAACATCTGTCATATACCCCCCCCACACTTGTATAGTGCCTTGTCTCAGGCTTGATGGTCAGATAAAATGAAATATTGATTAGGATCAGAACAGCTATGGACTGAAGTAAAGTGTGTTCCATCTAATCAATATGTGAGAGAAGCAGACGTTGTTAGTTTCCTTCAGGTGACAATTAATACACAAGGCCACCCACCACCAGCCTCTCACCACTGAGTCAAAGCCAACCATTTTCTAGAAATCATCAAACATTGCAAGATATAAAGTCCAGCCAGTGGCCAAGAACAAAATACCATTTGTTTGTATTTGGAGCAAATTAAATATAATTTGTGTATAATAATTGCTTTGACAGAATTTCTATTGATGGAACATAATGTCCTCTTGCTTTTAAGACTCACGCAACCTTAATGAAACCACACTGTACAAAAAGCCAACACTGATAAATTGAGTGTTATGTTACATATAGAAAAAAAAAAGTAGGATATTTTCTTTCATAAAAGAAAAAAATCATAGCGAATTACTCAGTTTTAATAACTAGAACACTTGAGCTTTAAAAAAAAAATACAGCTTGATTATAATTCCTTTAAGCAGGGAAATGGATTAGTGATAATTAGGTTATTGGTTCAGTTTTAAAACTTTTGGAGAAAAAATGTGATGAAAGTCATGCTACTTTAAAACTGCATATGACATTTGTCACCAATTTTTCAACAAATCTGCAAAAGCCAAGTGATAGCCTAAGTATCATGAATCAGTCCACCTGAATCACTTCCCTCATAGTCAACAACTTTGAAGTGTACTCCACTACAATCATTCAGTTTGTTTATATACCGAACCGAAACATAAATGCAGCTGCCACTTGGGTTTTTTCAGAATTCCACACAGCCTCAGTAGAAAGAAACAATGAAGCTATTTCTGTGTTTTCTGTCGCGATGGCCATACTGTGGCTGCATGGAATTCTGAAAAAACCCAAGGGAGAGTTGTGTTTAGATTTGGTATGGAAACAAATGGAGTGTTTGTGATGGAGTACACTTCGAAGTTGTTCACCATGACGGAAGTGACTCAGGTGGACAGATTCCTGATACTTAGGCTATTACTCACATTTTACAGATTTGTTGATAAATTGGTGCTGAACATCACACACAGCTTTAAGGGTTAAGATCATAATATAGATTTTTAAAAATGTTGTTGAATTGCCTCAAGAATTTCGCGAGTGTTATTGTATCATATGACTGTGATCTGAAATTCTAACCTCAATAATGCACTGCAAGGAAAACTGTACAAGGTCAATTTTCTGCACTTTTCTTGGAGGCAATAAGGTACGCATTGCAGTGTAAACACAGCTTAACATTCTTTGTGCTATGATCTTAAGCTAGCGGTACATCAAAATGTTCTAATTAGGTCAGAATCATGCAAAAGTCTGGCAGATCTGCACCACTCACAACTTCAGAATTTAAGGAATAAATCACCACCCACATGAAGCACATGTGTCACCCTCACAGCACTGATATGGATGTCAAATCTGCCAGAGTCTGTGGTTCATTTATAAGCTGAGTGAAGTGCACCCAGCCTGGATGTGCATTTAAGGAAAGAGATTGGAGGTGATGGCAGGTGGGAAGCCATGATACTATCATTTCCAGGCAGTTCGAGTTCCTGCTCAGATGTTCAGCCACACAATTACCTTATCGACTCACAATGATGGAACAGTATTTTTGTGCCTCTGTTCTTTCTGTTCTCCACAAAATCCAAGTCTTACAGTTTGTCCTGTTTATCCAGAACTCACCTTGAACCACTAGACGTCCCTGAGCAGTCCTGCGAACACGGGTCCCTGGTTTATTAGCAGCACACACATACACCCCTGAGTGCTGCACGCCCACATCGGAGATCATCAGGTTTCCTGTGCCGAGTACTTGGATTCCCTCCACACCGATTGGACGGCCATCTACTCGAGAGGAGATTAAAAAATAATAATCAGTTGACAGACTGGAAATAAATTATGTAGGACAACAGAGAATATCCACGTGTGCACATGGATGGTATACAATACATGTATGTGTGGCAAATGAATGTGTGAAGCACAGAGCAAACTGGAGATGGATACATTCACAAGTCAAGAAGTCAAACAATGAAACAAAGCTTTACAATTGGCTGCTTCTGAACACTTACTGTACACAGGACATGGTTCATTAATGTCTGGGGATCAGAAACTATAACAGAAACTTCTAATCTTATATCTCACCACACAGTTGCTAACTCCCTTGTCCACCATCTGGCTGGATGTATATGATAAGCTCACACCTTCTTGTGCTTCCTAACTGTGGCCTCAACCCCAACAATGACTTAGGTCTGCTTTTGATATTAGCTATGGGGCCAGGGGGGCAATTTAATCTCATCTATGACTTCCATCTGCAGTGTGTAAACCTATATGGTCCACTTTTGACGTGTTAAAAGGCCAGGAAGAAAGCAGAGATGGGAAGTGTGCTGGACACAAGCAGTGCCTTCATATCCTCAGTGTTGATGCATTAATGTGCTGTAGATTTATTTATCTTGCACCTCTTAAAAATGGGAAGTGTTTGAAGGGGAAAAAAACAGGGCATTCTGCAGCACTGGATTAACAATAGAACTAATAATTCAGTCATAAATAACATATAGCACATGCAGTAAATCAGTCAAATCTAAAGATGTTATTCACCTATGTCTAGTGGTGTTACACAAAACCACTTATCACATTTAACACCTAAAATGTATTTAATATAATCAAAAGCCATTGTCTGAGGTCTCTGCCTGTATCAGAGCTTTTTCATGGAAGACAAAAACAAACTAATCATTAAATGTATTACAAGTAATAAAAAAAAAAAAAAAGCTAAGTGACTGTTGAAAATGTAACTGGCAGCCAGTGGAGAGAAGCCATGATGAGAAGTGGGTGCTCCAATCTTTGTGAGAAATATTACAGATTCATTAGGCAAGATGTAATCATCAATGGCTTATGAAGAAGACAATATTTAGAATTAATCATGACACATAATTGAGAAGAAATAAATCACTTCTTCTTGCCTGCAACGATGTGTCATTTTGTGTGTTTTATTGCTATTTATGCATTTTCCATTATCAGTGACACTAAGTCATTGGGCTGAGAAGCAACAGCCCAGTGAGCCCTTTGTCTGAACAAAGTGGTTTTGTTCTTGCCTGTTGCCTCTTTCTACAATATTTCCTCCTCCCTCTCTGGCTTTCTCCATCAGTTTCTCTCTGTCAAGCAGTAATTAACTTAGTGTCAAAAGAGAAAGAGCACAAGCTAGCAGGCTGTGGTGCTGTTCAATGAATAGCAGCAAACAAACTCTGGCATTAAGGAGTGACTGATGTGAAACTATCAGATTCATTATGCAGCTTATCCCGGCCTCCCTGCTGTAATCTAATACATACAAATCCCATTGTGTTAGCATTTCATTCTAGCAACATTGTGTAAGGCAATACGCTCAATCTGATTATACCCAGCTGCTAGCAGGGAGGGGTAGCAATTTACATTCAGAGTAGCAAATAAGATTGGATAATAGGTAAAGAAAATAGATACCAGATTGAAAAATTGGTCACGACAGACTTTGAGTGATAGTCAAGAAAATAAATTCGCAGGAAGGAGGAGAATGTCGTCGTATCTGTCTTCACAGCTCATGGCAATTACTCTCTGGAGCTTCGATGGAGGTTCAACTTCATGAGCAGATGAAGCATGAATTTATCAACACAGAGTCAAACATAATGTTTAGCCCTCAGGCCTAATGTTGAGTCCCACTGCCTCTTGTATACACATTTGAAGTTCTGCCATATCAAATGTACAGTATTTTGAGCACATATATGCATTACACAATGCAGATCAAATTTGTGTTGCTAAGAGCATACAAATGCATGTGGCTACAAAGCCCATATGACCCTGAATGAAAATGAGATTTCACATGCATGAATGCTCACTTTGGCAATACATGGTGATACATACCATCCATTAATCAAACATGTCATATGTACTAAATGAAAAATTCATATGACACTTACAATGCATCTTGGGTTTGAAATTCTTTCATTGTTTTGACTGATAAGGATTTAATCTCACCTAGTCTGCTCCAAGACACGATGGGCCGAGGGTATCCCGTAGCAACACACTCCAAGATGGCAGTTTGGTGAACAGTGAGTGTGAGGTTTTCCGGACCGACCAGGATCATAGGCTCTTTGTAAACAGAAGACTGGGAGCCTGGAAAAGGAGAAGAGGGGAGCGTATGACTAGAAAGACTTTGATGGATGGCATGCATTAATTGGCAGGGGAGCAATAGGTTTGGAAAATGTTGTTGTAGATAAACAGCAAAAAAACTGCTTTGGCAGTGACGGAGAGAACAAAAGAGCAATACAACAGATGCAAGGTTTATTTACACATGCCTTCTTCATGAAAAGTTAATGTGTGCTCATAGCTCTGCATACAGACAAATATAACAACCTGAAATAGTAAGGAGTGCCTCAGCGCTATGCTTTACTCCTGCGCTGTTGTGGGCCACACAGCAAAACTTTCCGCTGTCCTCCTCACGCACTCCTGTAATCTGCAGAACACCTGTAGGCAGCAGAGTGAATCTACCGGAGCAGAAAAGACACACAAATGAAGGACAGTTAGAGCATGTCTACTGGTGGTGAATTGTTTTTGGCTGTGCTGTGGGTTGATCCAACCTCTTGTCCTTGGTGTCCACCGAACGGCCATCCTTTTCCCAGCTGATGACGGGCTCTGGCAGACCGTGGATCTGGCACTGGAACCTGGCCACACCAGACTCCTCAGCATGCACCGACTCTGGTTGGACATGGAAGTCTGCCATGGCTGGAACAGGAGAGACATTATTAGGTCATAAAATCCCAACCCAGTGACCCTGAAGCCTGGCTGCTTACACAAAATGTGATTTTTAACCCTGTAATGCCAAACGTCTCATGCTTGATACATTTTAAGCTTTCTACATGCTCAGCGTGAGATTTTTTTTTCCTTGAAAAACCCAATGTATACAATTAGATCCATGCAATACACTGATAATCCACCAGGGGGGAGGACGTCATTCAGCAGAGGCCTTTCCAGTGATATTACAAGACTATCATTAAAGAGGAAGAGAACTTTGCCAATTTTGAAAATGAATTACTAATTTGTTAGACGTGTTTGTGTTATATTGTTTTTTATTTGTTCAAAAATAATAATATTTGAGCAATGAGACATATCAAATGTGATACTAAACTGAAATTCATACATGGAAATTGATATTTGTAAAAAAAAACAAAAACAAAAAAAACAAACAAAAACAAACATGTTTTGTTGGTTGTTCAGAAGGACTAGTTTCAAAGAACTGGAATTTTCTGTCAATGAGTTAATGGTTCAGGCTTTACAGAGTCAAGGCTATCTAAACAAAAGAAAATGCATCAAGTTAATTCTTCAGTGATGTATTAGTTTTGTCTGTGGGGGTGAAGTAAAACAGCTTCACTTCAGCACAGTGTGACATTCATTAATATGCGCTATAGGAAAAAAAAAATCACGATAAGGGATGATGATTCACAGCATGTGAATACTGACTGGCTAAAACGGGATCAGTTAAGGACTGCTGTATAGAGGGTACAGAGGACTCAAGCAGGGCTCTGGTAATGGTTCTTGAAACAGAGAGTTGGAGTGATCTCTGGAAGAGAGTAAAGGTGCACACTGCTCTCTTAACACGACACTCAGCAGATAAATGAGTTTATACAGGGTACTGGAAATGAGAAGCACGGGAGCAGTTATTGCCTGAAATATAAAATAAAACGACTTTCTGTAAATGAAACTTTCATGACTAAGACATCTTGTGGGTCTGAAGGTTATGCTGCTTTGATAACACATTTAGATCTTTTTGGCAATCCAATCTCCACATAAACAGGAAAGTGAAACACTATTTGTATTTGTGTGGGTTTTGGTTAAAGTTAGAGGAAAATATGTGCTACAGGGTTTTGCGGTGTTTGAGGTTCTGTGGTTGTGGAGTTTCAGTTCAATTCAATTCAATTCAATTCAATTTTATTTACAGAGTCCAATATCATATCAAAGTCACCTCAAAGGACTTTACAGGAATTGCTGAATGTTGAGTTTGAAGTGCTAACCAAGACAATGTATACAGTTTATCTGGAATTGTACAATTTCACATAATTTTAGAATAAGATTACGGTATTTATTACATTCGGCTTAGATGCAGTGAAAAAATACTTGCTGTGTGTCTGAGTGTAATAATGACAGGAGTGAAACTTTGATTAAACCCAATAAACAGCTCCAACTGTTAATTCTGCTCATATATGATCTGAAGCCATATGCTGCTGAAGAGGACATCTACACAAACAGAAATGGTCTCACATTAGGAAGACATAAAAGTATTAGGTGGTTATGATACGGATTACTCAGAAATGGTTTTAAGTTTTAGTTTGAACTGTGCTCAATCAAAAAACTCTTTGTTTTCTTTTTCTATTTTTGGGTACTGTTATGAATGTTAATAACTGTATAGTACTGTATAATAGGAATTTATGATATTTTCAGAGATTAATGTCGTTTGATGTGGAAATCTCACATTGTTACAACCCTTATCCCTTTAGTGTTTTTGAGAATGCATGTAAAAGCATAACAACACATATATTGTAAAAAACAAAACTAGTATCAGTATTTGTATAAAGTGCCTTATAGAGGTGCACTTCCCAAATCTACTCCCTCTAGAACAAAGGTGACATCGAAGGTGGAGTCAGCGACAAACTCAATTAGAGGGAGGCCCTCTACTTCCACAGTTCTTCCACCTCCTTCAACACAAGTGTGCTCATTTAAATGTCAACCATAATTAACTTGGACGAATGAGGACTTATCTGAACACTTAGCATAACAAGAGGGATGGACCACTTATTATTTCATATCCTCCTGTTCTTCTCAGCCTGCATTAATTCATTACATACAAGACAGGCAGCACGACTCAGAAAGCTTATTTATGCCCTATACATACTTGTTTGTCCTTGGTTTGTCTTTTGACCCTTCTGCTTTTAATGATCAGTTTGTTTGTCTTGCTCCAGCGTTTTCATTTTTCCATTCTATTCTTTATATTTGTTTCTGGACATACTGAGTGTTTCCATTTTGCATGTTTTGTTTTTAAGCTGTCAGTGATGATTATGATTTTTCTTGCATGATTTATTGTAAAGAGTCAATAAAAAGACACACAGTGATGTCTAAACTGCCTAGAGTTTGATAAAATTGAACACCATGAGACATATTCCATATGGCGTGCCTTGACCAGTGGAGCTGCATCAGTGGTCTAGGACTGTAATTACTGCATTTCAGAGCTTAATGAGAAGAGTGGCATTCTCCAACATGACTTGACCTTAGATCTCTGATTGGATATAGGCTGTAGAGCGCCGATGAAAATTTAACCATTTTAATTTACTATTCTTCCAGTGGTGACAGTCCATTCTTTCCATGCTGTGAGTTTTATGTGAAAAGCGATTGTATATCCAATGTTTCCATCATTATTAATTAAGATAAAAACATGTCGAAAATCTCCCCTGCTTTTCCTCTATTACAGAGTTCACAGGCAGGCACATATTCTTTCTTCTTTGCTTCTCTACTATAAGGCCAGACTTAAACAGCTGTACATCTCACCGGAGCAATACAGTTTAAGTACCTATCTCAAGGGCCCAACTGAAATTTTTCCACCTGGGACTCACAATCTTGCCATAAAGCATTTTAGGCCAACCTCACAGCTTAAATAGTGGGTTTAAATGTTACAAAGTGCATCAGTAATATTTTATAACAACCACTATATGGTAAAGTAGTACAAATATTGCTCTTTACATATTTTATACAATAAATTCTTCTGAATTGAAACCCATAAACCCTAAATAAAACAAAGCATTTTATTCTTTCTAATAAAGAAGAAAACTGACAGTAAAGGAACAAAAAATTCTATTTTCATTTGACAGAATAACAGCCTTCGAGAACATTTTTATGCATTCCTCTCTTTTGCAGCAGGTCTCAGCAAAGCCATCAACTATACTTTGCAATACAGAGCCTGAGGCCAGAGGCAGACACTCGCAGAGTGTAGTATTGAACTAAAGCCCTAAAGGCTCTGCCACTTTCTCAGCAGAAATGTTAGCTAGGAATCCTTTATAGCAAAAACTACAGGACCAGAGGCTCAGAGTGGCTAATCATCATCAAAGCAGTGTGCTGTCTTAGAATGCCGTCTTAAATTAAGACACACACAAGCATGAATGCACACATGCATGCATACGCACACTGCTGTTTGTAAAGTCTGTGTGTATCGCAATGAAAGGAACACTGGGGACATGGAGAAAGAAGCAAAATTGCACTTGAATGCTGAAGAACAAAGGACTTAAAAAGAGGACCAGTATCTATAGGAGCTTTCTTATGCATCCCTGCCAAGTAGTCATGGTGTCCATCGACTCAACCCCCCTAACGGGCCCCACCCTTGGCACTCATGCATAAAACATGGGTTCTCTAAGAGGCCCACACCCCTGCCACTATCGGCATATGCGCAGAAACAGACACAATTGGAGAAATAACAATGAGTTGCTTTATGCAGATAAATACATAGAGAAGCGGTGAAACTTGTTAGGCATCAGTACTGAATGTAAGGGAAAACAGCCATTAGTAGTTCACATTGTGCATGTGCTTTGTGTTGCTGGAGAGGCTGTAGAGTCTTTAGTGATACAGCCCAACACACACATACAAGCACATGCAAAAAGCTGCTTCAACAGAAAGACACAACGATATTGATCCAACATGCTGCTGTAGGAAAAGGCAGGCACACATGAACCGATGAGGCGCTATCACTCATTCCTACAGCGAGCCGCAACAGACCAGTTTCTCTATTGTTTTTCACTCTTCCTTTGGTTAGTGTTGACAGACACTCACACATGATTAAAGACTGTCCACTACCAGCATGACGCTGCTGGCTTAAATGGAGCAGGCCTAATTACTGCAATAAGGCAGAGAATGGTTGGGGTTCATGCTAAAAAGAAATCCATACACAAGTGCGCAGGGAGGAGATTGCTGCTTGAGCATATGTTTGATGGTTCCTCGGTGACAACCACAAAAGAAGAATGAGCAATACAATAATATAAGGGAAGGTCAGAGACAGGAAATGTGATGCGTGGTGATTTAGACAGGGAGGGAAGCTGTAAATCAGATCCTGTCAAACCTCTGGTCATTTAATAATGGCCAACAAGTGAGTGGCACTTCAGTCTTGCTAAGTAAACAATAGTATTAAAAAAAAAACTATGAACAAAAATAAAATCCAATACAAATCTCACTAAGACACACAAAGGTTGAAACATTAATGCAAGCCCACATTTACAACTACTGATTATTGGATTTGAGGGCCGATGACAGGCTAAAAGGCCAGTCAATACTGATGAATTTCCCCATTTTTCAATTCCACTTTACTAGTCATGTACTGCAAAAAAAAAAAAAATCAAGCACGTGGACTGTCTCGTTTTTTATGAGCAACTCGAACGCGTCTAATGAAGAAATGTAGATTAAATGGCGATTATTTGAATGACCCCTCTCTCAATTATTTTTTGCCTAATGTCTCCAAACTAATGATCCTTTTCTTTATTGCTTTGTTAAACACTCTCCCACACACACATGCAGACTAGAGAATAATTAACAATCAAGATAATCTGTGCGACAACTCTCTCTTCGCAGATGAAATCAGCCAACTGGTGAGATATTTTAGCTTTTCTTCCCTGAATGTGCAATCACATGTGGATGTTTTTCCCTGCGCTGGGGATGATTCATTGATATGACAGAGGTAATGATGCCATCCTACAGCACCATTCAAACCTGCAGCTATTGCGTAAAGCTTCAGTGAACCCCCATGTTATAATGTCATTGCCCTCCCACACCTCTCCCTTTGCCTCCAGCCCCACCCCACCCCCCTCCCACCACATACATTGAAGCATTTGCTCGGCTCCTCGTTGCACCCCTGCCCCCCCCATGAGTCCTCTCCAGCTTGTGACATCATTAAGCACATGTTGTTCAAGCTGCAGTGATGATTGCCGTACCCACCCCCAACCCTACCCCTACCCCT
>JAPTYR010000018.1:36953170-36970264 GCA_029814505.1 Siphamia roseigaster | reverse complement strand
AGTCGCTTTGCTTAGAGACAATGCAGGGCCAAAAAGAGCAGTTCAATTTCCGCCATCATTAATCTAATCTGGAACCGAGAAATGATTTTGCGATGGCAGTCCCACCCTGTCATAGTAGAGTCGTACCTTTCCTGCTTTTCCATGAGCTACATTGTCCTTAAATGCTTTAGTAACTTCCTTATGTATTTGTTGACAAGCTGGAGATCCCCAGCTCATCCAGCACAAGAATGGAACTTTCCTTTTATGTTTTTGTTCCAAATCATAATCACAATGGTCTTCATTTGTCTCAATGGACTCATTTCCAGTTTTAAATAAGCCCAACTTTTTAGGATTATGTTACATGGAATGGATGTGCATTTAGAAATGAAACTTAATAACAAATTAATATCATATATAATATTGGAGGTTGTATTAATTATATCATGTTACATTTCATACCTTTGAACGTCCACTTTTCATTCACTGAGATAAAGTCATCAAATAAAAGTAACTGTCCCAGTTTGTTTTACACATTCACAGGGTGATCGGGGGCAGATGTGACAACACCTACAAGACTTTTTTTTTTGTATTTGATGGTCTAAATTTACCAGCTGCCTAGCATCGCTTCCCCTCCCTCTCAAGGCCTATCGTTGAGCTGAGGTGTTGGAGGAAAGGATGGTTGAAATATAGCCTGAGGTCAGACGTGACTGGGGGTTGGGCGGGGGCAAAGCTGCTGCTGGGACGGGATGATGAGGAGGAGTAAGAGTAGGGGGGTTGGATTTTTTTGGGCCCAGAAAAAAATGTAAGGAGAGGTGGGATGTTTTCTGAAAGGAGGGGAGGTTTTATGGAAGCGCTGCTATTAAAGGCAGAGTGCTGAGCTGAACACCAGACGGTTTAGGAAGAGTAGGTCCCACTGTGGAGGAGAGGAGATCGTTCAGGATGCCAGAGCCAGTCAAAAAGCCAGGTAGGTGTACACCACTACATTCACTCTACAACATGTCCCCTTCAAATAAAACATTACATTAAACCCTAACTTTTACCAAAAGATTTAAGAGTACAAAAGTATTAAGTCTTCTGCCAAGTAATCAATTAAAACATCTACAAATGAGTTAAAGCATGAACTCTTAATGACGCTCATTCATGTGTTATCAGCACGCAGCAGCTTAACACCAACTGGTTAATGTTCCTTCTGTTGTGCAATAAACATCTTGAATGTTAACTTTTTCTGAAAAAAAAAAAGCAATATAATACTGATCTATCTGTGAGAAAATGCTGAGTTCATGGTAACACCTTTTCAAGTGTGTGCAGAGTTTAAGCAACTATAAACCACCAAACCGCTCAATGCCCATCTGATTCTTCATGATAAACAAAAGTTTATTTTACTGTGAAGATGTCAGATGACCACACTGAATTTGTTTCTAGTTCTACAAAGTTCTTATCATTTTATTATTTTATAACATGAAAGAGCACTTCTTCTTTAGGGATAGATATGCAGATAGATGTATGTTTGTGACTTTATATCTATATATTTTTCTCTTTTTTTTTTTATGTGCCTGATGTGCTGATGTGTTGATACTGACTGTCTGTATTTATTGGAATTACCTTAGGTTATTTTTAGAGCAAGGGTTAGATTTTAGTTTACGTAGAAATAGAGATTGTTTTCATAATAAATTGTACTTTTTGCTTAATGGGGTTGCCCTTTTTACAAACTCATATCTTGCTGGAAATTATTAATGCAACCGGTAAAGATGTTTTTAATGATTTATAAATAAAATATGAACTGAATTGAACTGAACTCCTATCCATCTATCTATCTATCTATCTATCTATCTATCTATCTACACCTATGCTGAATATATTTTAATATAAATAATCTTCAGATAAAACAGTTACAGGAGAAGTCTTCTTCATTTGTGTTGGTCGTCCAGGCAACGTGGTAATATAGTTTGTCCTAATCGCTTGGCTGTTTAAAATACATATAATTATCCCTCCTACTGTATTTTCAAAGTGGTTTTCAGCTCTAAGTTCATCTAAATCCTTTGGACAGTGTCATGTGGCCCAGCTGGAAACATTGTCCAACATGAAATTGATCCTGCTGCATTTCCAGCATCACAGCATTCACCAAATGCACCACTGATCCAAAGATGCCCCACAGAACTTGACAAATGACTTTCCACATTTTTTTCCCCTTCTTCTCTTCAGTAGTAATGGATGGTTGTGGTCAAGTTAGAAGTCATATCAGATGACACTGCGGAGTTCAAAAGATCAGCTCCTGTGTGTTAAGACATATGGTGTCAAGGATTTGTTCAGGACAGTAACAGTTAGTTAACCTGAGCCAGTAGCATTATTAACATTTCTGTTCAGTCACTGGGACTTCATTGTTTTTAAGTGACAGAACAGGAAGAAAGAAGAAAATGTTGTTACACAGACTAAAAACTAAAATGAATCAAAATTTACAATTGATTTTTAAGCAAACCTATAGAATGGTTATTAAATGTATGAAAAAAATAAATACTTTTTTTTTTTTAAAAGGTCTGATTTAATCTAAGAGGGATATCAGCAAATAACAGATTAGGTGAACATATATAGGATTATTTAGTTTACATTTGACTCTTTTAGAAGGTCAATAAAGTCTATAGTTGAGTGCCTTTCCTGAAAATATGTATAAAAGCAACAAAGTTGTATTAGATGTAAATTTAATCATTAATTTAACTTTTATTTTTATTTAATTTTTATTATTTATATTTAAGTATTTGAATGTTATGTTAGTGTGTACCATGTAGCCAGTTTTAGCAAGTGAACAGTAAATTAAAAGTTGCATTTTTGTTGAAATGTGGTTGAATTAAAGTAGAGTAATTACATTTTAAAGCAAATGCTAAGTTTAGGTGTTGTAGGGAATGAGTTGATCATATGAAGTGAGTCTTTGACTTAATGAGGATACAGAAAAAGTGAAAGACAAGCCAGGTTGATTGATTGACAGCGTGACATGATGTCGTAACAGCAGAGCAGAGTGGGTGCAGACAGACTGAGGGCACATCATTCTTCTGAGCCTCCAGAGTCACAAAAATAGAGCCAAGCTAATCCCCTGACTGTGATACCTGCACCCCTGTTGCAGCTGAGGCCCGCAGCCTCATTTATTAGTCCAGTACATATGGATCCTATATTTAAACTCAGGGGGTCATCTTGCAACATAAGGCTTTTTTTTTCTTTTTGTAGTTTTGCAAAGACAAAGCTGAACACAGTCAACCTTGCTGTGCACCTGAACCTTTGTTTGGTGAATCCTAACGCATGACGTTACTATAAAACACACGTCTGGTGTCAGAGCTAGAGGTATCACTGGTTATATATAGGTCATTTTTTTTAAGATGGCAAGTGTTCCAGAACCACATTGGTAAGCACATTTTAGAACTTTTCCAAACACTGGGTTTTGACAACAGCTGCTGTTATACACAGTGTGGGTTAAAATACTATTAAGAGTTATGTATTCTTCACTGGTTTTCCTTGAGGATGATAACGTACAGATGCATATATAGATATAGATATAGATATAGATATAGATACATGTAAAGGCAAAGATACATGTACATATACAGATTCAGATCCAGGTAAATATATAAATACAGATACAATTAAAGGCACAGATACTGGAAATGATATAGATATACATTGTAACGATACACATACAGATATAAAGTTATAGCTATAGATATAGATATAAATATAGATACACAGATACAGATACACATACAGATAAACTTTATTTATCCCCAGGAGGAAATTCATGTCTTTAATCATCTCAATAAAAAGAAAGAAGAAACAAAACAACTAAACAAAAACACAGACTCATGTTATTAATGTGGATAAAGGAAGCCATTCCGTAGAAAAAAAATATGATTTAAAGTGACATGCAGTTTTTCCAGATGTTATCGGTGTATCTAGCTGAGATGGGGACTCATACTTCATAATTTTACTTCATTCAGACTAAAGCCCCAGTTTTTAGGGTCTTTAAATAATGACAAAAGATTCAACTTGACTCATTGCTCACCTGATGCCATTTAACTACAACTTCTGATAGATGACTGGAAAGATCATCTGGCTTTGAAAAATAATAGGTAATCTGTAGTGACTCTAAACCCACCAACATAGTTGGAGTATGGTTTTATGGTTTTGTGTAAAGACAGGATGGAGTATTGAATTCGTCACATTAGTAAACGTACCAATACACACTGTGAAAATACTTGAGAAAAAGAACTGTACCTAAAGATGCATTTAATTAAACATCGGGTATTACCTAAGCATATTCTGACAAATGTGGTTGAAGTGTCAAAAGTCAAAGTGTTCATTGTGCAGTGTCATGTTTATTCACATTGTACCAGCGTCAGTATGGGAATATTTTAACCCTTTAAACCCAATGTGTAAAACGGACTTTTTCTTATTTTGAGTATAAAAAGGTATGAAAATATGTCTGAGTCAGTTTTCCCATTTGTCCAGAACATTTGGAACTTTTAAAATCTAGTCGTCATTTACAATTAATTGCATGTGAGTTCAATTATTGTAATGACCTAATAAAGCCTATATAGCACAAAGTCTCAGGTTTCAGAAACCATTGGAATTTTTTCAACTGCACAAACACTATCCAAAATCTAAATCTTACCAAATGTATTTTTCTCATTTGTAGTCAAAATATCTCAGTGCAATTAAAATAAGACATAGTCACTTCAAGAATAACTTTTGAATTGTTTTCTTTGCTTAATTCAAGATTTTTATTTTATTTATTTTTTTTTGCTTAATTCAAACCAAAAAAATAAATAAATAAATAAATCTGCCAGTGGAACAAGTGAAAATTATCTTGGTAAGATGTCTTGAGATAAGATTTTCAAGTTACTCTTTAAGTTATTCTGTATTATTTTAAGTGTGATGAGATATTTTTGACTTGAACCGAGAAAAATACAGTTAATACGAGTTCCCTTTTTTGCAGTAATCAGTGAGTCACAGCCGTCCAAAGTGCACACGTGCAGGGTGTGTCAACGATGACAGGTCAGGTTTTAAAGCATTAAGGTGAAGACACACACAGAAACAATGACTATTTTATCATGAATATCTGATGTTTATGTCTACATTTTTATCTCATTCAAGCTCAACGTTTCATGTAGGATGATACGTTCGTATGATTATCATGACCTGAATAATAACTGGATTTGTTTTTACCAGGTCTGGACTTAATTTTCACCACAGAACCTTGGGACTGTGAGTCTTGAAGGTTCATTCCACAGATTTACTTGGAGCATCTGGTATAAATATAGTAACACAGATCACAAAAAAACTGATGTGTTTGTTGACTGGTACAAGTGTATGATCATAAGGAAAGATTATTGATGGTGCAATAAAAAAAATAAGATACTCATACTTAATAATTTACAGATTTTCCAGATTTTTATTTTTACTCTCTCAAGCAATGTTTACATTTCAGTTCAAACGTATTTCATGCTTTGCATATTTTCCACATGAAGTAAAATCTGTTTACTTCAGAAGAAGCTCAGAGAATATTCAAACCTGACGAGAATGACTTCAGACATTAGTGCTTTTGGAACTACTGTCAAATTCAATAGTTTTCAATTAGCCCCACCCAGTGTGCTGAAACTGTACAACACTATACAATCAGCTCGACTCTTCAACTTGTTCTTTTTTGTAAATATGCTATAATATGATAAACTATGAAAAAACCTCTGCCACGCAGCTCGTTTCCCCCATATTGGGATTTCCGCCTAAAATAACAGTCCTACAATTACTTTGTCTCCCTCTTTAAATTCACTGACCATGAAAATGTTCCTCTAGTAAGTGGATTCATTATTAGTTCAGTAGTTATTCACTAAATTATCTTTTTCAATAATGGCAGCTTTTGGATCATCACCAAAATGTAATCATTTGTTCCTTTGACCATCCTCAACATTCCCAGACAATTTCAGCACGAGCCGTTCATTAGTTTTTGAGTTATCTTATACACAAACAAACCAACCAACGCCGGCAAAAACAACCTCCTTGGCGGAGGTAATAAATGGTACATCACTCCACCCTCACCATCAGTTTAATACTCTATTCTTTTGTTTTATGTACTTTCCTAGTTTGTTCTGATTTTAGTGCAGCACTGTCTCTTATCTTGAGAGTGTATGTTCTTTCCTCTGTACCCCTTATTAGCACTAGTGATTTCCTCAAATTAAGACAAAATGGTCATCACTTTACCATCATTCCAGATGTTCTATCCTCAATTTCCTTTGAATTATTTGATTAAGCTGCCACAAAAAAACCTGAAATTGTCTGGGTGACATTTTTCTAACCCTATCCTCGTGGTTCAGTTTCAGCGTTCACCAAGAAACCAAAGGCTCAGGAGGCAGAGGAGGGCTCTTCTGTGGTCTTTGAAGCAGAGACTGAGAAGCCTGACGCCAAAGTAAAGTGGCAGTGCAACGCAAAGGACATTGCCAAAGGCGGTGACAAATATGTGATCACAGCTGACGGAAACAAGCACTTCCTCACTATAAATGATATTACCAAGGAAGATGCCAATGTGTATGCAGTGATTGCAGGGGGGTCAAAGGTCAAGTTTGAGCTGAAGGTCATATCAAAGCCAGGTGGGATAGTTTTAATGCTGCAGCTGTGAGTTACATGTCTGCTCGATCACTATGTAAAAGAAACAGTCGAACCACTCGGGCACTCTGCTTGCACTTCCTGCATAAACTCACACTCTGCAACAGAAGACGTTTGGCACACGTTCACTGAATATGAGGAGTCACCAGCTGTGGCACATGTTTTTATCCTGCACAAATACTACAGGAGTGCACTGCACGCTGCAATGACTGAGTGTGTCACTGAGAGACACTTGTGCTGGCGTGACCCGCTGAGGTCGTCTGTTTGCATTTGATAAGGAGGGAACAAATCTCAAAGAAAGGCAGCAGACTAATGGTCTCGCTGTGCTACAAGCACCGAGCCACAGCTGTCTGTGGCTCATATCAAAGCCACCCTTCGACTGTGTCTGTTGGGTGACCTTGGCCCTCACACCAGCACATTATTTCCTCATGAGTAACCACCACTTGACTGGTGCTCAGGATAGGCATGAGAGGCAGCTGATAACACACGGAAAATTAGCCAGACTGCAATACAAAGATGATAACCCAAAAGAACTGTTTGGAGGATAAATACTTTCTAAAACAACTGCTTTTGATCAACATAATCAAGTTATTTAATCACTTTACACAGAGCACAGTATATGGAGTGTTTTTTCAAAATAATTGTACCAGGCCTCTTTTTTGATTCACTGTTAAGATCCCGTTGAAGCCCCTGCAGAACCAGAACCAGCCCCTGAGACCCCTGCAGCTGAACCCCCAAAAGATGAGACCGCTGCCCCGGCACAAGAGGCTCCAGCAGCTGAGGGTGAGTCAGTCGGACTCACTGAAGGACCCTGTTACTCACACAAAAATCCTATTTTGTAAACCCACATATTCATTGTTTCACTTTGTAATGATGAAATGTTTTGCCTCAAGGCTAAAATTATGTTACTTCCTCAGACCTTAACCTGAAATTATGACTTATGAATTATAATTCACAAACGATACAGTTAAAGTCTTTACTTCCTTTCAGTCTGTCAGGTTGGTGTTTATTTTTCTTGTGTTAGTATGAATTCTTCCAGACATTACAAAGAAAATATTGACGATGAAATTACCAGGATAAATCAAATGTGATTTACAAAAACATTCCTTAACAAATACTCCTCACTGTGCAGTCATTTTATTCTTGTAGGAATTGATCAGTTCACATTCAAGCTCCGTAATAACTACCTAAAAGCAAACTTTTAGATAGTCTAAGAGTTTGTAATGTTAATCCCTGCATTTTCACTGCAAACTTCAGCAGTTTTAGACTCAGAGTTGTAAAGTGTAATAACTCTGGATCCCCGATTGTCATTTTAATGCTATCTCACCTGTCATTTAATACCTGGATTTCCAGATGGGCAGCCTCCAGACACCAGGCAGGACCTGACCGGCCTTTTCACAGAGAAGCCACAGTCTGGAGAAGTCACTGTAGGTGAGTACCTGAAAGTCCAACCATCATCTGGTATATGATCCGTCAAATGTCTTTAATAGAAAGAAAATACCGTGATGTATTACACTTTCTGCCTATTTCGATGGATACTAACAAAGATACAAACTGTGTTAAAGGTGGAAACATCGTATTTGTGGCTAAAGTGAATGCGGAATCATTACTGAAGAAACCTACCATCAAATGGTTCAAAGGGAAGTGGATGGACCTGGCCAGCAAATCAGGAAAACACCTCCAGCTGAAGGAGACGTACGACCGCAGCACAAAGGTAGAACGATGTTACAGACACTAAGAGGACACCTGTTTATCATAAATCACCTGTGTTATCACATTTACTTGTTAGTTGGTAGAGTTTTAACCAGAAATGTGTTATATTTTATTTTGAAGTGACAGTTCTCACTCATTTGCTGTAGATGTCCTGGCTTCTTCAAACATGATGAACCAGGCAGTCAAAGAAAAAAACATTAGACCATCCTTGTTTTCTTTGATTTTCTTTTTTTTTTTTTCATTTTAATGCCTGGTAGTTCTAAAGGTACATTTGGTTGGAAAAATATTGTGGTAGCAAAACAAATAGGTTATGAGAGTTTAATTTCAGAGCTGATATCTATTCATTTTCCATGTTTTCTAGATAATAAACAAAATCCCTTCAGTTCTTACATCAATAGCTATGGTGTTGTATTGATAAAAAAAAAAAAAACAGTGCTTTTAGGCGTTTCATCTTTTCTTTTCTGTCTGTTTTAGTCAGTGGTGTAGTGGTCCCTGAAGAAGTGGGCATACTCTCAATGTTTGCCTTTTTTAAGTAGTCCAGAAAAACACAGTTTTAGAAACAATGGCATACAGTATACACTATTTACCCACAACTCCATCAGTAGTATTTTCTCACTATTACAAAACTACTGTATGAAGATGTCAGATGAAAATAAAATATGTAAATAAATAAGAAAACAGATAAAGGAAACATACATGGGAAACAATTCAGACATAAATGTAGGGATAAAAATTAAAGAAGCAAAAAAAATATATAAGGAAATAAATGGTACAGAAGTAAATTTATCAAGCCATTTTTATATTTATGTGTATATTTCTGTATTTATTTTTCAATATGGCAGGGTTTGTCCTCCATAATAGATACCCATTGCTAACTGAAAAATAAGTAGTACTCTGTGTACCTGTATATCCTGGACTACACTACTACTGTAGTTTTAGTCACATGATACACACAGGAGTTAGTACTTGATTGCATAGCTATTGTTTTTGATGATTTTTGATGGTCTAATATTTTTTTTTCTGTGACTATATATTGGTTAAAAAAAATAGGATTATGTTACCCTGATGCATTTAATTTGCACATTTTCGAAGCGATGAAATGACAAAAGTGAAGAAGTGCATGTAAATATAAGTACTGCACATGTGAAACATCATTGTTTAAACATTATTGAATATTTATTTACTAAATATTAGTCAAAAACATGATGCTTAAGTTGAATGTATGGTACATTCATAAAGCTGAAGAAGGTTCCTTTTTTCTTGGTCATCAGTGATTTCTACTCTCTAATTTTTTCTTATCAGGTTTATACATTTGAGATGCAAATCATTGCAGCTAAGGCTAACTTCGCCGGCGCTTATAGATGTGAAGTTTCATCCAGGGACAAATTCGACAGTTGCAATTTTGACCTGACTGTTCATGGTGCGCAGTTTTACTCTTCTGATACATTATTGTCTTTGTTAATGTGATGTTTTGCTCAGTGCACTAATTAATGTTGATCTGAAATCACCAGAGGCTTCTGCTGCTGCAGGTTTGGACATAAGATCAGCTTTTAGACGGACGTAAGTTTATTTTTTAATTTTTTTATTTAGTTATTTGACATCAGTTGAAGAAAATTTAAATTTCCCTTAAAATGCAGTGCAATACCCACTGATTCATGACATTTGAAAAATGTTTTGTGGCACCAGTTAATACGATTGATATATGAAAAGCTCACATTTAAGAGAAACTAATTTTATTTGCCAACAGTTTTAGCTCTAGTGTAGTTATTTTTCTATAGTCACAACAACAACAACAACAACAACAACAAAAGTGTGAAGTGTGAAGTTTTGAATCTTCTGTAGGCAAATACTGTTTCTATAGCTTTTAGAGAATAAAATAGCCTCAAATCAGAAGTGAATGCATTACATTTTTAGAATAATGACAAATATGACATATATGAAGTCCTATTTTTGGGGGGCTGCAAAATAATAATATCAGAAAAAGAATCATATATATATATATAAGAAAGAGAAAACATTTGAAAACATTAAGAAAGAGAAACATTTGGAATTGTCATCATTTAAAGGCTGTTATATGTTATAATTTTACTGGTCTGGCCCCCTTGAGTTCAAATTTAGCTGAATGTGGCCCCTGAAAGGAAATAAGTTTGACATCTGTATTTTAAGCCGATAAGCTAGCTTTAGCTTATATCTAGTTTATCTTATCTATTTTTCTTATTCCACATGTAAATGTGGAATAAGAAATAAAGATTTTCTTTTATCTTAAATAAGAATTGGCAGGACTTCACCTCTGTATATCTCATTCCTTTTTTATTTTAAATAATTCCAATGTGAACATAGAAGACCATTTTATTTTCAGCTGTTTTCCAAATAAAGTGATCATCATACGTCTTAAAGTGACAAATTATAGATAAAGCATGGGAGCTCTTCTATGAATGTGAAAGTGGGTTGAGTTCAGTTCTATCATACAGTGGTGGATAGAAAGTTTTTGGACACCCCGTGCATTTGTGATATATTGCATTACAAAGCATTCTTAAGTCACCGAAATCTGCTAAATATTGTTCCCTTCTCCAAACCCACATATTCCCTTCTGCAGTTCCCTTCTGTTCTGTCGAGGTCAAAACTGTTTCAGCAGAAAAACATCCAGGACATGACATGCTGAAACTGTCAATAATTTAATTTTGCTATTTTTTTCTTATAAAAAATAAACAAATACAGAACAAGTGGTGCATGGCACAATAAACCCTAACCCTCACAAATGTTTTACCTAATTTACCTTATCTCTTATCGCTGTGAAAACACATTTTCTGTGACTGTGACCTTAACCTTTGACCTACAGTCACCAAAATTTAATGGTATCTATTCTGGACCACCTTGGGCCTTTCCTGAATATTTAATGGAAATTGGTCCAATAGTTTTTGCATAAAGTTGCTATAAATGAGACAGACGGGCAAATAACAAACAAAAAAACAAAACAATACCCCTCTCCCCTTTTTCGGGGGCGAGGTAAAAATAATTTCTATTTATCTGATGCAGCCAAATTTTTGACACACAAAACATATTTTTCTGCAAATATTTAATGATAATACCGTATAAAATGTTAAGGGTGTGCAACATGTTTTTCCCACCACTGTATGGTTGACAGTGTTTTTTAAGCAGGAGATAAAGAGGGACTTAAAAAGGTTGGTAATGAAGTGCAGATGAGTGACATCATGTATTATGTGTGAAGAATAACTGTCCAAATGCTAACCTATCAGGACCGATGGCAAGAAGACAAGTGGACCGTCAGCGAGGTAGTAAAGGGGTTTGTTGCAGCAGCACGGGCTCATATCAAACTGATGATTCTGACTGAAAGAGGAGAGGAATCAGACGCATCCCTGATTCTTATTCGCCTTCAAATCAGACACAATCAGCGTTGTGAATACCGCAGCCTCCATCTGCTGAATTTGACAGTGACCACAGAAGAAAGACCATCAGAGAGCTGAAAGTCCATTAGAAACTCAAAGAAGGGGCAAACGGTGATATCTGTGATTGTTGATATGTGGCTTTGGGTTGATTAAATTATTAATTGGTTGTAGCCCTCAGCTCTCTGTGATCTACTTCTGGGTCTCAATCAAAACAGCAGAGCCAGCTGCACAAACAGCCGCCCTGCAGAGTGAGCTTTGAATGTGGTTTGATGGTGCTGAAAGTGCAGGATGTGCTAAGACACACAGGCTTTTCAGTAGCCGGGTTCTTCCACAGCGTTCCGACACAGAGGAAGTGCAGCCCCAGTGTGCTATAGCGTCACCACATAAACCAGACTTACCTTTTAATCCTGCTGTTGGATCAGGAGGACACACACAGATCTATGTGTTTATTTTTTCTTCTCTGATGAGAGCAGGACAGACCTCCACATCAGGTGTTTCATTTAACCTTGAGTGTTTTTTATTGTTCTTGCTTGGATGACTTCTGCACCTGCTCATGGATTAAAAGAATAGTCTGAGATCATGGTGAATACTTTCAGAGGGTTTTTTTTTTGTTGTTTTTGTTTTTTAATAAAAGCTGGAAATTAAAAACTTTTATGTCTGTGTTTTAAGTAAGAAGCTGCAGGAGGGGATTGTCAGCAAAGTACGTTATGAAGATACAAAGCAGGAAAAAAAAAACATCTTATCTTTAGTGTATAGGTGCTGTGAATATAGTGTTTAATCATGTTATAAAATAATACAAAAGAACAAAATAATGAGCAAAAACAACAGTCCTATACCAAAAATATCAGTTAATAAAACAAATGATAAAACAGTGAACAAAATTTTTAAAAAAAAGTTTAAAAATGAATGAAAAAATCAATAAAATATACACACTTAATCAAATTAATGAGCAAAATGACCGCTTTATACCAAAACGTCAATTAATTGAGATTTTTTTTTAAATATATGATATGTATGATTTAACATGCGAGGAAAAAAAACTCTTAAAAGTAATAAAATCATCAAAATAAACACAAATAAATGGGGCGGCGGGTGTGGGGGGGGGATACAAGGCTAAATAAAGAACATAAAAAGGTATCAAAAATTAAATGGATAACAGGATTTTAAATGGACTTCACTTATAATCAAAACAATGAATAAAACCATCAATAAAATTAACACAAATTAAGTAAAAATTCAGCATATAATATTAGCAAACAATCAACTAAATGAAACATAACACAAATGTAAAGAAAGATGAGCAAAATTATCAAAATAATAAAGTAATTATGAGTGGACAAAATAATCACCAAAATGATCACAAAAAAACAAAAAGAAACAGAAGAAACAGAAAAATGTGGTTGACTAAAACATCATCCACATGTATTACAATGAATATAACTTAGTTGCCTTGAAAGTTTTGTAAAGGAGTCGAAGTTGGTCATAAATGTATCGACTGTATTGAGTGTTTTATTCTAAACATGGCACCAGTAGGCTCCAAATGTTTGCTTCACACTTCAAATAGAGACAGTGAAGTGGCAAGTTTTGTATTTGTACAAAAATAATTCATTATGTATTGAAGTTATTCCTTTAAACGTGGCAGCAGATGTCTCCAACAGAACAATGTCTGTAAATGTCCTGTTTTTATGTCGTCGCTGCCATTTCTCTTCCTTTTGTAAATGTCATCTAACTTTAATCTTTAAATATGTGTTTGTATCAGGATGTTTCTTCTGTCCTTATTGGAGGAAGAGAAATGGCAGTAGTACAACAGTACTGTGCAGTACTTCTACAGTAGAACAACAGTACAGTAGTAAAACAGTACAGTGCAGTACTTCTACAGTATTACAACAGTACAGTAGTACAACAGTGCAGTACTTCTACAGTAGTACAACAGTACAGTGCAGTACTTCTACTGTAGTACAGTAGTACAACAGTACAGTGCAGTACTTCTACAGTAGTACAGTAGTACAGTGCAGTACTTCCACTGTAGTACAGTAGTACAGTAGTACAGTGCAGTACTTCTACAGTAGTACAATTCTGTGTTTGTAGAGTACTACAGTGCTGTACTTATACAGTAGTACAGTGCAGTATTTTGTGCAGTACTATAGTGCAGTACTTGTATAGTAGTACAGTGCTGTACTTGAACAGTACTGTGCAGTGCAGTACTTGTACAGTAGTACAGTGCTGTACCAATACAGTAGTAAAGTGTAGTACTTGTACAGTAATACAGTGCAGTACTCGTACAGTATTACAGTGCTGTACCTATACAGTAGTACAGTGCAGTACATGTGCAATAGTACAGTGCAGCACTTGTGCAGGACTATAGTGCAGTACTTGTACAGTAGTAAAGTCCAGTACTTTTACAGTACTATACAGTGCAGTATATGTACAGTAGAATAGTACAGTACTTGCGCAGTACTACAGTACAACACTTGTACAGTACTACATTGCAGTACTTGTACAGTAGTATACAGTGCAGTACTTGTGCAGTAGTACAGTGCAGAACTTGTACAGTAGTATACAGTGCAGTACTTGTGCAGTAATACAGTGCAGTACTTGTACAGTAGTATAGTGCGGTACTTGTACAGTAGTACAGTGCGGTACTTGTACAGTAGTACAGTGCAGTACTTGTACAGTAGTATACAGTGCAGTACTTGTACAGTAGTACAGTGCGGTACTTGTGCAGTAGTACAGTGCGGTACTTGTGCAGTAGTACAGTGCAGTACTTGTACAGTAGTACAGTGCAGTACTTGTACAGTAGTATACATTGCAGTACTTGTGTTTGATGTTTTGTTGCTGGTGGCTGATGTTTCTGCAGTAGCACAGATGGAAATGAAGACTCAGGAGAACTGGACTTCAGTACCTTATTGAAAAAGAGGTATGTGATTAGAAAACAGACCTCATTTTATAAAATAAAAGAAAACTGTTGATATCATTTTTGTTGATATCGTACTTAAAACTTCTTTTTCCTTCAATCTCTTTTTGGATCATCTTCCCACAGAGAGTAAGCGCCTTTGGAATGTCAAACCACACTAACAGTTATGGGCATGTTGGATCAGTGCTTTCACTATTAACCATTCATCGTTTTGTCTATGAAATATAATCAAATGAAAAAATGAATTGAAAGGTGTTGACCAAAGCCAAGATGTATAAAGAGCACATAAAGAGCTGGAATTAGACTTCCTCTACCAAAAAGGACTTAACCCATAAAGACCCAAACACCCATCATCTACCAAAATCTCCTACTAATATAAATATTTGAATCCCTATTGATTCACCAGTAAAACCCAATGAGTTGGATCAATGAGTGTGGATGAACACACTGGATTTATTTTTAATTAATAACAGATTTTGCTGGAAAAGTGCATTTTTCTTCACTTTTGCCTATTTTTGATACAATAATCTTCAATGTTACTCTGAACTTTTATGAATATTTTATATGATTAGTAAAAGAAATGTCAGAAAATATCTGATTTCATTGAAAAAAATACACAAAATACAGAAGTTAATGCTACAAGAAATGGTGATAAATCACTTAAAAATGCTCAAATATAAAGAAAAAAAAATAATTTGAGAACTCCCATAAATGTCACATAGGGTTCTTATGGGTTAAATCAATACATTGCTTTTCATAATACACTGGTCATTTTAATAGTCGATGACAAAACTATCAATTGATTGCTGCAGCTCAATATGGTGCAGTGACATGAATTTCAGAAAAACTTAAATAAGCCGCTTTGAATCTAAATTCCCCACATGGATGAGTCAGGGTGACCAGATGTTTCCAGAATAACCGTTTAAAACAGAATTTCTGCTAAATAAACCGATTTGTCACAAGAAAATTTATGAAATAAGGTGCATTATAGAGATAAGCTTCCATACCCTCTACATTTAAGTAAAAATCTAAGTTTTTCTTTTACATCTGGTCACCCTCTCTTATTTATTATGGATTTCCTAATAAAATTCACCTAATACATGAGTCTTACAATTCATAATCACGTCTGCTGTCATCTGCCTGCACACATAGACACTAGTCACATCTATCACACCTGTTGTTTGGTCCATTTTCATTATTGTCTTCTGCAGAGACAACACCTCTAAACATTGCATCTATCATTGATCAAACATCCCTTCTCTGTATCACACTCCATTTGACTCACTATTATGTGCGAAATGAGATTAACAAATGCCCTTTTCTTGCCTCTATGTACTTTAACCTAAACTATAGCATTCAGTTTGTTTGGAAATCATCTTTCTTTTCTAATATGCTGACTATGTTGCTTTCGTCATGCTGTGTTTTAACGTGTCTGGTTTGTTTTGACATATTTGCTTCTTGGGTTCAACCTCTGAATGAGCAGCAGTTTCTTAAAATCCTCCAATCGGTAAGAAACTGCTGACATGCGATCTCGATGTCACAGGAAAACTTCTTGTTTTGCATGAAATTCTGTCATTTTTATATTTATACTGTGTCATTTCAGGACAATATTTGAGCAGTCATCAAATAATCTAGTATGTTAGCATCACAAAACAAAGAAATACTATTACTTTTAATAGTATAATTTGAATTAATATGTCTACAAGTTGTGTATAAATTATATTGTCAATGTAAATAGGTAACTTTGTTTAACATTAATTACAAACTCAAGATAATTACTAATATGTATCAGTGAAACAGTGAATATGCTTACATGCACACTAATATTTAATGTTTTTTCCTGATTCTAAAAAAAGCTGCCGACCTGGTTAGTAAAAAATTTTATTCTGATATTCCTGTTTACATGTCGTCATGCTTAACCCTTTTCAAATAAAGTTAGGGGAAATAGGACCATGTGTCACAGCCTGCAATAAAACAAATGAGCAAATTAGAATCACTTCCCAAATATACTGGAAACATGTTGAAAGAATCCTCATAAAATAGGCTATGAATAATAATAACACATATAAATGCAGAATTCAGGATATCCAAGTGGAATTTGCAGTTGAAATGACACCTGAAAATTTGAGAATATTATCAAGTTCTTAATAATAGTGGAAGACTGTTATGCATAAACATACTCCATGTGAATCCAAATTCAGACTGAACAACAATCATTGTAAGCATTTAACTGTAGTCAGTAAATCCTTGTAGAAGAAAACCCACTTTTTCAGATATAAAACAATCGCATCTGACTTGCATGAAATTGAATCTGTTGTCCATGGCAACAGGTGGAAAAGTTATTGAGAGCATCTAGTGGACAGGTGTGGTATAACATCTGTTTAAAGGAGGAGAGGAGAGGAGAGGAGAGGAGAGGAGAGGAGAGGAGAGGAGAGGAGA
>JAPTYR010000018.1:36683704-36698191 GCA_029814505.1 Siphamia roseigaster | reverse complement strand
ATTTGGTGAAAAATTAAAAAAAAAAAAAAAAAAAAAAAAAAGATCCCATACTAGTTTTATTCTCCAACCAACAAAGATCACACCTTGATCCTGATGCACAAGAGTCCACAATCAACCCAAGGGTAACATCCAGACAACTAAAGGCCTCTGCTGCTGTGGCTAACGTCAACATTCATGTATGAAGTGCATCATCATCAGTTTCAAGGATGAAGCCACAATTGTTTGAATGAAACACTGCTGTCTGATTGCACTTTGATAAATGCCATGTGAATAAACTAGAACGAATGACTAATCTGTGGATGGATGAGCTCAAGAAGGAACTATTGTTATACAACGTTCGTGATAATTTAATAAAACTATATGCCCTTTATGTAGAGAAAAAGGAAAATCCTCTGAGGTTCACCAACTTTCAAGCTACACTCAAGGCATTTTCCTTTACATATCTATGAAATGCAGTGTAGTTTACACATTATTACTTTAACAGAAGCTACAAACAGCTATGTTTAATTCAGACACAATGACTTCCTCTTGAATCGGTTTCACAAACCACTGCTCCTTTTTACATTCAGTTTACTCAAAACAGCAGTATACATCTCCAAATAATAGGTGCAGCAGTACTGGTACCAGAAGGTAAATGAGCTGCATCAGAGGAGATATAGCCTGCTGCACTTTTTTCATCTTGCATGTTAACAAACTGTATCCACTTGAAAAGTATAAACAGATTGTGGCCCTGAACACAGTGATCCATCTAATCCTGCATGAAAAATCAATTTCAAGGTCTAGAGGGATGCCATCACATTTAAAATATTGGTTCCTTACATTCCATTCCCACACGTTCATGTAGAGTGAACAAGATAGATATAACTGTGCGAATACTGATAAAGAGATTGTACTAAAATAATAAGACATTAGACCTGATATAATGATATGGCATAAGTAGCACAGTCTAATGGATTTCGGGTAACGCGACTAAACTGGACATGCCAGCAATTCATGCTTGCATGGTGAATTCTTCATGTGGTGCCTTTCCATCACAAACTATTACTCATGCTTTCTTTGGCAGTAAACCTAGAGATCTAGTGATCCTTTTTCTTTTCTTCCCATTGTTTCTAAGTATGAAACTCAGCCTATGTCAGTGGAACTGACCTAAGGGAGGCCTGAGGGTGCAGCCATGGTCTTTGGCCCAGCCGGGTGGGTGGAGGCGTGGGTGGAGGTAAAAGAGCCAGAGGGTTGCCGGTGTGTCCGGGAGGCCCTCAGTGCCAACCAAGCGCAGCTTCAGCCTTCCTCCAACGTTCTCTTCTACTTCGGCAGCCCATGCCAGACCAGGGTCAGTGCTGTCCTGGAGCTCCACATAGCAGCCAGCGCACAGAAGCTCCACTGGATCCCGACCACGCAGGGGCTGCAGGGAGCGGGCGGCGTTAAGTGAGAAGCTGATAGCATACACACTTACACAAATACAAATGACAACACGCCTAGGCAAGGCAAGGAATTTATATGGGGAGAGAATGCACTGCGTGACTAAGTGGTAGAAATGAAGCTAGTTAGCTTTGTCTCTAAAGAATTTCACAGGCTGTTCATAGAGTGAATTCACTTCACCAGCATAGCCTTAGAACAGTAAACAATATCTCAGCTTTATACTGATAGACTTAGGGCTTCGTATGGGGTATATATGCAAATAAAACCTTGTTTAGCTCAATCTAACAACTATTGTGGTGGACATTTGAAGTATAAAAGTGCTTTCCTTGTCATTTTTCATTTCAGAATGTGTAATAGAATAGAATAGAATAGAATAGAATAGAATAGAATAGAATAGAATAGAATAGAATAGAATAGACTTTATTGACATGACACCAGTTGTGTAATAAAATTGCAGGTAGTCTTTGCCAGCGACAGTGCACTTGAATCTAAATAACTCAATAAGATACAGGCATATATTAAAAAATATAAAATACAATGTAGTGTGCAATCGAAATATGTGCAAATTAGAGATAGACTATGAAAGGATAAATAGAGTTAAGAATAGAAGTAGTATAAAAAAGTGCAAATGTAACAGTTTAAACATGCACTGATGGGAGATTTAAATGTGCACTATAATGAAAGCAAGACAATAGTACACCATAGCAATCAATTACAGTCACACTGCTACACAGTTCTGATCACCTAAGGCTAAAAAACCGCAGCGCTTCCTCACATCAGCTGTGTTTACCAAAGTTGCTGCAGCACATGAACTCTAACTTTACTGTAACAACCTCAGCAGTTTTAACGTTTAAAAGCGTCACATTTATCAAATCAGCATTGATACAGAGGGCGGTAGCTGGCGCACACAGAGCTGTTGAGAGACAGACTGCTGACGCCCCACCCTGGGTGTGAACAGTTTGTAAAAAAGGACAGCTGCTCCGTTTTTCCTGCCTTACCAATTCCAGCAGGCTGGCAGGAGCACTGCACTCCTCAGCCAGGGCCTTTTCCAGCAAAGCCTCCCAGTCCTGATGCCTCTCACGCACACCTGAGACAGATCACACACATACAATAGACTTGATTAAACAACCAAGCAGGTGGCTATTCTGCCATAATGTTCAGAAAAGAAACATGTTGTTGTATTTTACGTTCAGGAAAAATATTTGGAGATTTATACTATCTAATGTAGCAACAATTATATTAAATAGCTGCTTGGTTTTTAATACTGTATATTTTGTGCTTTTCTCTGAGCTTATTCTTTTGGTCAGTAGATAGTAGTATATTGCACATTATAAGATTTCGGGGGAAACATACTTTTACTTCATTGTGAATTAGATTTGCTCGTTTCATATTTCTAAATAAAAGTGTGAGACGTTGTATTTAGGAGTGTGAACTATCCAAAAACACAGCCTCTTTGCAGTATGATCTCAGAAAAGCTTTGTTCCTGCAAATTTAATTTGGATCAAACCTAGAACTCTGAAAGTCTAAACTAAACAAGTGAGAAAGTGCCCTAAGCTCTTGACTATCACAGCGGGAGGCACACTTTAGCACTCAAGGACAAATATTACACTCATAATGAACTAAATATTAGCATTTAAATGAGTCACGTGTTATAATAATAAAGTATTTGATGACAAAGACTCTTGCTGAAATTTAAGCACTAAAAGAATATTCAACTTCTGTCAAAAAGAAAGAAATAAAACAAGTGATATCAGGCACAACAAACCCCGCCCCCATTTTTTACCTGATTATTCCCTATCTCTTATTGCAAAAACACATTTTTTGGTGACTGTGACCTTTGATCTACACTAACCAAAATTTAACAGGATCTATTCTGGACCACCTTGCACCTTTCCTGAAAATATCATGGAAATTCGTCCAGTAGTTTTTTTTTTTTTTGTACATTTGCTGACAAACAGACAGACACAAAAACCGAACCAAAAACAATATCCCTCTTCCCTTTTTAGGGACAGGGTAATAATAGCGTACAATAATATCTACAGTAAAACCAGTCTGGCAGCTTTTTGACATGTTTACCATGTTTTATTTGTTGGGTGCTCTCCTATCAACCCAAGACAAATTGCATATAGTATGACTAAATGAAATGTAAATTGTACTGTTGTAAAGGAATCAGTCACGCTGTCTCAGAAAGCAGGGGACATTTCCCACTACATTAAATTCTATCTCTATCTTAAATGGTTCATATATTATGTAATGTTTTGTAAATTGTTTGTCTGTATAGCATGTATGCAATGCTGGTTCCTAGGTTAAGAAAGAACGAGCCATGGAAAGGAAAACAGCTTCCCTTTTCCAAAGCAAGTGCTTAACCTGTAGGCAGCTACGGTATCACAGTGAACACAAATATTCTTGCTGTGCTGAACAAAAGAGCAATTTCTTAGTTGTGTTTCCATTATTGAACACCATTTTGTCATCCTGAATGGCAGCAGGAATCCCACTGCACTGGAGAGAGCGTTTACAGCACGCTTGTCCTTCAGGTCAAAGTTCTAATGCCTTAATATTTATCATCAGACCAGCTTTTCTCAGTTGGCGGTTGGTGATTCTCTGTGACGAGCAATGTATCTAGCCCATTCCAACTTAAGCCCTAACTTAACTTACCCTCGGGGGCTCTCATGGTCTTTCCATGCTGGCGGCTCCAGCCCAGAGGGTGAAGGTCTGCCGTCAAAATGTCACACCAAAAGTCAGCACGCCTGTCGTCCTGGTAACCTTCATATCGAAGTAACAGCAGCTGACCACATGTAGTGATGATGGTGGCTACCCAGTAAGGGCTGTCAGCCTCAGAGCGGACGGACACCTCCAGCTTCATGCCTGGAGATAGTCCTGTCTGCAGACCCTGGTCCACCTGAGACCAGCACAGATAACATGGATGTATATGAATCCAATAACTTTAGTCACATGCTGAGATTATGCAGGTACTTTTGGACACTGCTGTTTCTTAGTAACTGACTTACTGACAAACATTACAGAGAGCTCATATATTCGAGCGGTACTTGCAAATTGAACCTGGTTTCAAAATAATGAGCAAATGCAATAAACAGTCAAGACCCAGCACAGAAGTTTAGTTACTGACATTCCCACAAATATTCCAAATGCGGCAATTTTCTGAATTTGGATTTGGATAATTCTTCTTTAGGCCTTACTGTTTGCCTTCACTGAAAATGTAATGTATATGGATTCTTCGTAGAGCTGATGTTCTGCTAAATGCATCTTTAAAAAAAGGCTACACTTACTGTGTATGGAGAGTAAAGGGTTAAGTCACAAGCAAAATACGAGAGGTGGATGAGGACTGTGTCCGCTTTTGGAAATAATCTACCTCATGTCTCCAACTGTTGTACTATGAAGCTTATTTTTCTTGGATATTGTATAATGTGGATGAATTCACAGCTGGTGACTATTATACTCTGTTAGGGATAAAGTTACTAATCAAGAATGGGTAAGAGTCTCAAAATAGTCTGTGATCACGCATCTTTTTAAAATTACATTCATTATCATTTTGGTCTCATTCATCCTGAAGTTTTTTCAATGTTTCTAACAGTTTGTCAGGATACAGGTGCCAGGAAACAATGCAGACTGAACTCTGAAAATCAAACTGCCAATAAGCTAGACATTTCCTGTGTATCATTTAATTAAAAAAATAGACATTTTATAACAGGTACATGAACTTCATATAAAACTATAAATAGATGACTGGCCTATTTATAGGTTTGCATATGTACGCACATCACTTATGTGATGCTTCCTTACATGGTTCATGGCCTTTAATTAGATACATAATGTCACAAACTTTCTGTTATATGTTCAGTTTAGTCGAAAGGTTAATTATAACCCCGAATGGCGTTTCGGGGATATTATGGTTTTGGTCCGACCACCGCCGCTAGTTCCAAATACTGCAGGTTTTACCGTGATAACTTGAAAAATATTTGGTTTACAAATTTCATCTTTTGCATAAGGATGGATATAACGGAAAGGAAGAACTGATTCGGTTTTGGACGATACCAAATTCTAGATTTGGAATTTAGAACGATACCATTTCTAGATTGTCCACAAGGGGCCGCTCAAAAGTTTGAAATGACTAAACACTCTTTTGTTCGTATCTCTGGAACTATTTGTCTGACAAGTGCAAATGAAAGGTCATGACCT
This sequence comes from Siphamia roseigaster, assembly GCA_029814505.1. Taxonomy (NCBI): domain Eukaryota; kingdom Metazoa; phylum Chordata; class Actinopteri; order Kurtiformes; family Apogonidae; genus Siphamia; species Siphamia roseigaster. The sequence continues at coordinate 36,692,578 of JAPTYR010000018.1, read as the reverse complement.
GGGGATGCCTCACATCATGACATCATAGATGTCTGGTTAAGGACTGGGGGCGTTTGGGGATATACCCCTAGCTGCCGCTTCTGACGGCTAGTTTTCTAATTTTATCATGTATGCACCCTGCTCCATATTGAGTTGACTGAACGCATTGGCCCCAGTCCAAATGCAAAAAACTAAACCCATTATGTTTTTAATGATATTAAAGGACAACAGTCAATGTATTCTGTTCACAATCAGTCAATGCAGTGTTATCTGCTGAGATTTCACATTTAAGCAAATAGACTGGGCCACACTGTTTTGATAGAAAAGCTCATACTTGCCAACATGTATGCACAAGTAGAATAAGGCTGGCAAAGGTTCACACTGCTATGGATCAAACAGAATGTGACGAGGGCATATTGCTACATTCAGGAAAAGATAAATCCCCTTTACGTGTTTACACACATCACTGGGGAATTCACACTTAACTAGAGGTTTGCAACTAACAATTCATTCAACTCTTTGCAACTGTGAGATACTAACACACCCCTGATACATAAAAAAATGTAAAAAAACAAACAAACAAAAAAAAAACCCTTGAGGTAAATGGCACAGATAAAAATTATGTTTATGATGGTAACCAACAATTGCTTGTCGTCAACAACATATACCCTGACTAAACCACTTGTATTAAATAATTATAGCATTGTCACTATTTGTCAGCACACACCTATGCATAAAACACTAATAAACAAGCCAAGGAAAGCTACAAGTCAGTTTTCCATGTGACCTGAATGTCTTTTCCTAAGCTAGGGCTTTATTTTATTATGTATCTGTTAATTAAGTTTGATATTTATGTTACCTTCATATTGGTCGAGATGTTTCAGTGCTAAATTAGTATTGTAATGTCAATTATTTTTCCAGCGTGTTTTGTTTCTGGACACAGAGTGGCTGCAACATGACATGTGTTACTGGTGCAAAGATGTGTAAAGTAGCACACAGCAGATACACATCCTGAGAAACTATCTAAACAATTTCAGGAAGCTGACTACTGTGTGTGCGTTGCCTTCTCTCTTCACCATATATAGCAAATATCAGACACAAACTGGGTCTGTAATGACATACATAGGCATGGTAAAGTCCCTTTTCATTCTTACTAGTGTGACCTCACTCTGAGCCTGAACCAAGTTCATATAAAGAAGCTTACCTACTATTTTAACTGTGATATTAATTTTTTTGTGTTTAAAATCACCAAGTTAAAGATAATACAAAGTCCAAATATTGAAGGCAGTTGTAAGGAATTAAAAAGTTTCTTCAGTGCACTGTTTTCTATTACACCTGAGATTAATAATATAAGGTGGGAAAAAAAGGATTCAAGCATTCCTCAATCCTTGACAGACAGTGCTGTTACGCAAATTCATAAACCAAGCCACAACTTGACTTTAAAATACCCCGATTCACCACACTACTGTAAATATTATCATTTAATATACTGTTACACCTCTGTGATCTTTATTGTTCCTCCTGTGTATAAAAGGTACAGCATTATTATACATCTGGTTGTGGTGTTTGGGATGAAACTGCCATAAACTGAAATTTATTCCACAAAGCAGCAACAATAATTATTTGAAGAAGGGCAAGAAGTGACTTGACAGATTCTTTTGACATATTGTAACATAGAAACGTTTTTTATCCAAAGAAGAAAAACTAATGCACGGGTTACATAAAAGTAAAAAAAACAAAACAAAACACAAAAAAACTATCAGTGAGATATCTACACATTGCAAACACACTGCATCCCAACCACTGTTAATCCACTTAATGAGCTACTCAAACTGACAAAGCATTCTGATTGTGTTGTTTTTCATTTCATTTGTTGCAGATGGGTGACACACTAAAAGAAAACCTAACATTACACGCCTTAGTTCCACCATGTGCTGTTGGAACAGCATTGATGCAGCTTGGCACTAATTCCACTAGACTGTGAAATCTTCTGGGGGGATTAACACCATTCTTTAAGAGGATATACCCTCATTTAAAATTTTGATTATGCTTGTGGAGAGTGCCATTTTGCAGGTTGATCCAAAATCACCCGTAGATGTTTAGCTGTGTTGAGATCTGGCAACTGGGAAGGCCATAGTAAATGATTTGCATTATTTTCTTACTCATCAAATCATTCATTGACCCCTTGTGCCTTGTATATGAAGGCACTGTCATGTTTATAGAAACCACTCCCATGACATTTTTACTATAATTTATCATTTTCAACTAATGGGTCAGGTTAAAGTGGTTTTAATTGGCTCCCACACAGGATCTACACTTAGGTTAGCTGAGGTTTTTACTGTGCTGAAGTTATGATCACTGGCAACAAAAACTCAAAGCTATAAATCAATCAGTCTTTGAGCTCAGGTGAATCATTATTAACATTTTGAACTCAAGTGTGCCATGATCGCTGTCCAAGGTGCTGATCCTGAGAAATCTCCAGACGTGGGAGCTGTCACAGGAACCTCACAATCATTCCCTTAGGTTGGATGAATCACCAACACATTCAGATAATTCCTGCCGGTGCTCTTTTTGTTACATATACAGAAAGATTTGTTTCCTTCACTGCAGTTTTCAATAAAAATCTGATTGCAAAGAGGAAAACCCCGGTCCATCTCCTCCTCTACATAAAGCTCATAAAGCCCATGTCAACCACCCGCCCACTTTAAGGAGTCCTGAGACTGGCTCTTACACCACAGTGGTACTGAGGAGATCCCTGGAGGAACAGGGATAGCAAGCGTTTATATCTTGTGTGAAACTGTGAGCCAATAACTCAATATTTACTGTACGTGGGCAATTCGAGGCAACGATTAGTCTTTCTGTTTTATAGGCTGCTTGCCTCCTGAAATAGTAATCTGAAAGTAATTAAACTGGAAAAATGATGAATTTGTCTAGTTTCTGAGTGAGTTTTTTTGATTAATCATTGGTCCCTTTTTGTCAAAATTAAACACATCAAACTCAGTGCACGTAACAGTCTTTATAATGTACAGTGCAACATTATGAATTTTGTTTATGGATGTTCCAGTTACAGATAAAATCTGAGATGCAGCCATTCATCTCCTGCTCTGTGAGGTAGCCACATCATTAGGAAACATTCTGTGCGCCTCAAATAATATGAATGGCATATTTTATATACCTTGCATGTTCTAAACCTTGCAAATCCAGTCATTTACAGGAGATAGAAAAGAATAGTGAGGATCTAATTTGGAGGCAATGAGTGACAGCTGGGAAAGAACTGATTGGACACTGAAAGAAATGGAAGGGAGGGACCTCTACTGTGTGCATGAGTCATCACTCTCCACCCCCACCCCCCCAGCCAAACTGTCTGTTTTTGTCTTGCAGGTTGGAGATTTACTGAGCTACATTTTCTCTGCTGGAAAGATTCACTTTAGCATAAAACTGAAGGCAAGTCTTCACAAGCAAATTATTGGCAGGCAACACAAGCCAAATATGCATTAAAGTACAGGTCAAATGACTGCACAGTAATTACCTTGCAATGAAAAACAGCCATAAAGCAGAATAACAATGTCATTGTTAAACTTGATTTGTAACATGTCGTATATTGACAAGATGCTGAGATTGTTAAAAGGTATTTGCAATGACTGCAGTCTTTGACGTGTCTTCATTTAAGCCAATCAAATATTCAAAACTGACATCAAAATGCTACACGAAGGATAGGCATTTTTCTATCTGTAGACGACAGCCCAGGTTCTACAGGAGGAAGTCATTCATTATAATCAAATTAATGTTTCAAACAGTCTAGCAGTTAGTTTGGGGGTGGAAATCTAGGCGGGAGGGGATGTGTGTGTGAGAGAGAGAAATCCTCCTCCTTACACAGTTAGGTCTATACAAGTCAAAACTGTCACATAAGGACATTAGCCTTAGGATAGGATACCTCATCTCAACATATGACAACATATGATAACATATGGCATCACATGCTGCAACAGACTACAATTTAAACATGACAAGACCATTTTCCCAGATTATGCCACTGTATACGATACTAATGTTTCAAATACAGCACATACCATGAATTTTCAATCTGCTCTAAATGCTAGATCTTTTCACTGTAAAAAAAAAAAATTAAGAAATCTACATAATCAGAGGTAGATGATGACGTTGTTACATCATCAGTTGACTTAAATTTTTAAAGGAGACTAAAATAATAAACATTTGTAGCAGTAAAAATATGATGTTCAACAGAAACTTCATCCTCTAATATGATTTTAAAAATTTACAAAACTGAGTTACTGAACACCAAACTCACATACCAAACGGATAAATCCAGAAGTAGACAAATGACCTGTAAAAATACGTAAATTTTAGTAATTATTTTCCCTTAACATCACTAATTTTATTTTCCCTTAAAGTTGAGGAGTCCGTTATTAGCCATTTGGCACAGTCAGAACCAGGTTGTGCTATTACATCTATAATTCATCCATCAATCTATGCCAATTAATGATCCAAACTCATTAATCAGACTAAATCTAGATGATTTAATGACTAATATTTGGTCAAAGCAAGTACAAACAATCTTCTCGATGATCTTTTTAGAACTATTTACTCCACATCACTTGTTTTTTTACAAAATATATGCAGGTCATTGCAAACACTTACACATACTATTATTTGCCTACAGATGAGTCCAAAGACAAAGGCTGTAGTTTGGATGGAGTTGTTGGAGATCACATTATTATTCCATCAGACTAAAGTTTTCAAGTCTAATGTAGAATATAAGCAGATAGTAAAAGCCACAAACTGTGAAAGAAGTGCCAAAAGGCAGAATATTTGTTTTAACAGGAAACAGGAAATAAGGTCAAATATGATGCAGTGGATCTATTCACAATGATTACATGCTTCATTGGTGTCTGCTCTGAAAGATTTCTCTTAAGTGTGACACTAGTGTCAATACAGTATGCAAAGGAAACAATGCAAACTATATAAAGCCCGAGAGAAAACACAAGTGAAACTGAAAAGAGGGGGTGGAATCGTCTAACTATATTCACAAAATGTAAAGAAGCACCAAGAAAGATGGCTTTCTCTCCTGGAGGTGAATTTCATGGTACTAAAGAAAGACAAAAGAAGAACAGGGCCAAGTCCATTAGGGAGTACAAAGACGAGTCAAGCTAAATGAAGGCTTGATGGTGGAAGATGTGGAAATAGGGAAAAGACATCTAGAGGCATTTAGGGAGATGCTTCCAGTAGTTTGAAGGTTGGGTGGACAATACAGTATAAAAAAAGAAGGGAAGTAGGGAAAGGGGTGGGGGCAGTAGAGGTGGCTTAAAGGGAGGAATGGGGGGTTGCTCAGAGGATAGTTTAGAAGGTCTGTCCTTCATTGTGCAGCCCTGAGGACCAATTTTTGACAAAGATGCCCTGGGCCTTTCCATAACTGATGGTGTTGTCAGTGTGAAGGCGTTGGAGCTCCTGTAAAGGACACAGAGTACATCATATTTCAATTATAACGACAAGATATCCAACCTACTGTAAACATGTCGGCAACATAGGACACTGCATGTCTTATCTGATGCTGTTCTGTGTGTGCTGAAAGAAATGAAAAAACATAAATTCTCTACATTTTAAAATCGCACATTGTAGTATTTTTTAGGGCCACCACAGGCATCTACTTCAATAGGTTCCATGCACTTTTACCTTAATTCTGTGACCTCTATTAGAGGGATGAGCATCATTGCCCCCCAAAAATATTCCCACATTGAGGATTTGAATATGGTGGCGGAGCTTGCTGTCTCAAGCCATTATATTTCTGCAGCCTAATATGTTTATTGGCATACTGTGTGACATGCATTTGATAAACTTTGGGACAACATGTGATAAAAAAACAATCTATAACTGTCATCATCCTGTCCTGGATCACACATGATCCTGTCCACATGTCCTGATCATCTGTTTCCTTGCCTACTCCTGTGTTGAAGGTGAACTTTCACCCAGGTCCCCTGCCTGTGCTACAGGGGGACCTGCAGGGGTGGCTGCTGAGCTGTGGCTCATCAAGTGTGAGCTATTTGACCTGCCCTGTTCTCTGTCTCCTGATTGTTCAGAGTTTTCCTGACTTTTCAGCATTACCAGTGCATTCCTGGAGCCTCTTGTGTATGAACCTGTTTCCCGTCTGAGCCCTGTCTGCCTGCCTCCTCGTCTCGACCTCCACTAGCCTGTGACTACCCTCGAATCAGTTTTCCTTCTGACCCCTGTCTGCCTGCCTCCTCATTTCGACCTGTCTTTGCCTGGACCCGTCTCAGTGAGTTTTCCTGGATACGCGACCTGCCTTCTGCCCTGACCATGGCTCAGTCTGCTCCACGTGTGGATTTCATGGTTACCGATCCCTGGACTGTCTCAGACCTGGGTTACTGCTCTGCCCCTCGGATCTTCAAGGATTCAGTGTTGTAGTTCTGGACCAGAGTTACCAAACCGAAGAGGGTACCATTGGAACTACTGATTGAACTATTTAGTGTGACTGTCCATCCATCCATCCATTATCTCCCGATTATCTGGGACCGGGTCGCATGTGCAATAGTCTAAGCAGGGATGCACAGACATGCCTCTCCCCAGACACCTCCTCCAGCTCCTCCAGGGGGACCCCGAGGCATTCCCAGGCCAGCCGAGAGACATAGTCTCTCCAGCATGTCCTAGGTCTTCCCTGAGGTCTCCTCCCGGTGGGACATGCCGGGAATACCTCCCCAGGGAGGCACCCGGGAGGCATCCAAAACAGATGCCTGAGACACCTCAGCTGACCCTCTCAATGTGGATGAGCAACGGCTGTACTCTGAGCTCCTCCCTAGTGACTGAGCTCCTCACTCTATCCCTAAGGCTCCACCCAGCCACCCTGCAAAGGAAGCTCATTTCGGCCACCTGTATCTGGGATCTTGTCCTTTCGGTCATGGCCCAAAGCTCATGACCATAGGTGAGAGAGTAGGAATGCAGATTGACTGGTAAATCAAGAGCTGAGCCTTTCGACTTTTCCGTTTAGCTCAGCTCTTCCATCACCACGACAGACAGATACAGCGTCTGCATCACTGGCGACACTGCACCGATCTGCCTGTCAATCTCCCGCTCCATCCTCCCCTCACTTGTGAACATGACCCTGAGATACTTAAACTCCCCCACCTGGGGCAAGGACTCCCCACCGACTCAGAAAGGGCACCCCACCTTTTTCCGGTCAAGAACCATGGCCTCAGATTTGGTCATTATTTATTACGAGGGGTGAGGAAATACATTTACATTAATAAAGAAGGGGGGGGAAATCACTATTAAACAAGTTCTGAAGGGCAACAGTGTGACCTCCATTTGGATTTGGTAAATCCTCAACTCTTAGGTCGTCTAACTTTATGTTTCCTTCAATAATCTTCACTGTCCCAGAGGCTTTCATTCTTTAATACTTTTCTGACCAGATGATCCCATCAGGCTTTCACAAAATTCATACTTTTTTTCCCCCTCAAAGGAATTTGTTTTTCGTACTATTTATTATGTATTTGTTGTACAACAGAAATATACAACAAAATGCATAAGTATGGTCATGCATTTCAGAAATAAATATGAATATCTTAGAACTTATATGGGATCATTTGGTCAGAAAAAAGAAAAAAATAAAAGGATAAAACACCACGAACACACCAGCATGTAATATGACAAGATTATTCAAGAAAACATCCCAAGACAATTGATGATTTACTATTTCCAAACACTACCAAATTCACCTGCAGAATCTTTTTAGTACTGAGTAAGGCAGCCTGCACAGTACTGTATGAATACCTGAGCTACCATGAACACCTTTACTCGATGATGATCTCAATATCAAGGTGTTTTTAGCGGCGCAATATTTTTTGGGTTTTGCACAAAACTACCTTATAATCGATAGGGTTCAAAAAGCAAGAAATGCTTCTGTCAAGTCGAGTAATAGTTGTTAAAATGTTAAATCCAAAGCCAGAAGTGATGCAGTAAGTAATAGAGAAAATGGAAACCCCTCCATAAAACATAACGGTTGTGACAAATTCAACTATTTTAATTTTTAACAAACCAGTGTAAGAAAAAAATAACAGTGTGATTTCAGTCTCCATTTCCATCTATAATTCTTATATTTTTCTTCCAAAAGGAAACATCAAAACCAAATTCTTGTAAATGTGATAGAATATTGCAAATACAACAATATGACAAAACAAAAACAATCCCAACTTATCATGATACTTTTTTATTGATTTATTCCAAATATGGAATGGTATAAGCCTCCTCACTGCCACCAATTGACCTCCCCGCACAACACAATATTGAAATAAGAATTCAAGGAAGTAATACACATACAAAAATCAAGAAAAAAAGTCCTATTTCAAAAGGAAATTAAGTTATACGTTCAAGTATGACCCATTCTTATCATTATAGTAAGTATTTTGATGAACAGAAACAAGGAGTCTTTGGTAACACAAAATGTGCACAGGGTACCAAACACTGATTTGCGTTTGTTCACAGTGAGTGAACAAGCACAATAAACAGATCACAGCATGGCTCTGTACAGCATCAGAGAGTGACGCAAGAAGTGGTCTTGTTCCATACACTGCAGCAGATCTTTGAGCATGACCCGGTTCACTCTCTGAACACCAGGTCTGGGCAGCACACACACCTGGCACACACACAGAAAGTCCACTATAATACTGATGCATCATAAAATCTTCACATTCAACCTGCAGGTATGTAGTGGGTAGCAATACAGCACTCTAGTGTGTAATCTGCCTAATCCACAAAGAAAAAGGATGACATGTTGTATTGCTTACAGACTTACTTCACATTAGATCCAGCTAGGGTTGGGTACCGAAACTCGGTACTATTATGGCACCGACCGAAACTTAAACG
>JAPTYR010000018.1:36617019-36628890 GCA_029814505.1 Siphamia roseigaster | reverse complement strand
AGTAAATCAGATGGACATGAAAAAAGACGAAGCTCCTAAAATGCCCACCAGAAGAAATCTGTCAGAGTTGCTGCCGCTCCAGAGTTCCACAGCCACCGCCTCACACACACTGACTTTTGAGGACGGTATCGTTCCTCTGCAGTGCACTCCACAGCCCATTCAGAAATCCGCCCGGACCCTGACCTCTTCCGTCTCCATGGACCCCAATATGACATTTGATGTTGTAGATGGTGATGATCAAACCGTCACAAACACAACCATCATAATTGACAGCAGTCCCTGTCAAGCATCAAAATCTATGAACATTTCAGGTCCCAGCCAACTACTCCATCCACCCAAGGCCAACACAGGCAAAAGGTCAGTAATGGGAAAAGAACAGCGCTGCTTTTTACATTATTTGTTTTTCTCTTTTGGGGGGAGGGTTTATCAATATCAGAATATTAGCAGGTTTCTTATATGTATTTGCAGAGAGAGTGATGACCCCAAAAAAAGCCCAATTGTTTTTTAATTCGTAAAAATCAAGCAAAATTTGATCAACCTCTGATTGCTGCGCCTTCTGAAAGTTTCAGAGCAATAACTGTGTGAAAGATGTACAGTCTGGATGGTAACTAACCCATTCAAAAGGGATAAATCCCTAAAACCTTATTTGATACCAGACTGAGACAAGAGTGAAAATAACTGGAACATTAGGCCAAGAGGCTTAAGTCGGCTGAGCCGGGCAGCATCCTGGCATCGTAACAGTGACTTCAACAGGAAGTGGTGAACAAAGAACACAACATTTTAATCTTTTGTGACACAAAGATGTGTTTTTTATCAAATAAAGCTCCCGGCAGAGGTGCCATCCCATTAACACAATGAGTGTGTGGTACTGGATTTGTTGGATTAGTTTACTCACAGCCAATGTCAGAATAAAGACACATCACCTCAGTTGCTACGGCAGACTTTCTTGTAAACATCTGTGCTACAACAAACATACATGAGGAATAGTTTTAATAACATAAGAAAATTTGGGACTAATCCAGGTTTTATGCAGCACTTCACACCTGCTGCTGTCAACAGATCAAAGTTTAATGGGAAATCATTGCACTGAGATAGCATGGAAGAGAATCACCTTCCTAAATATTTATTAGTATTGTAGAGCAAAGTATTTTAGACAGTGATAACTGTTTAAATGATTAACACAAATTTAATGGAAGAGGCTTAACCACACAGCCAGGGAAAGTGCTTCCTCTGGCTGGTACAGAAAAGTGACTACAAGCTGGGGTAACAGCAGTTCTCCAGATGAGAGTTGGCTTATCTAGAGGTACCAGCACAGTCTTTGGCAATATACAAGCATATCTAAAACCAGGAATACCCACACATGAAACATTTCTGATCGGAGTGTGTAAGTACTGTGTAATTACAGTTGTGTATTTTCACAGATTTAATACAAAGCCAGAGGGAATATGAACTTGCTGCGCTAACATGAATGTATCCTCTGTAGACAACAGATTTCTTCGTTACAAGAAGTAAGACGAGCCAACCCTACTTACATGGGCATGACATCCTCTGCCCAAGGAAAACGAAAATTTAGCCAGTAATGTCCTTTTATCCCTTCATTTTCTCCTGCACAATCTCATCTTTTATAAAGCGAAAGGAACGTTGAGGAAGAAATTACATTTTAAATTCATGTTTGATTTCCTTCTTTTCTCAAACCTTGTCATAGCAGCATCAGAGAAGAGATAACGCAGGGCCTTTCTGCACCAAAGCGTATAAAGAAAGACCCCTCAGTGATCCGAAAACCTCTGAGAGTGCATCGTTTTACTGGTAAGTAGTGATGTAGAAAAACAGAAATGCATCTATATATAAATATGTTGGCTTAATAATTTGGAAATCAACCTACCTTTTTTTTTTTAAACTTGTAAACCCTTTTTAGTCCAGATTTTACTTATATTTGTGTGACTAAATCAGGGTCATTTTTCTCCCCTTCTGGCACCTTTATTCATTACACTACTTTTTGTTATCTGACCCCAGGTTCAGAGGATAACAAGCCTCGGAGAATTGTGAGTAGTATTTCTGAAGGAAATCTCAACCTCCTCGAACCTCAGAAATCTAAATCCATTTTCTTTAAAACTTCTCAAAAGTTCAAGCAAGTCACCAAGCGGATGTAATGGAATAAAATCACATTGTTGGACATTTGACATGCCATGGGTTTTCGTCCAGTTTCATCCTTAATAACAGATTTTTTTAAATGTCTGAATAAAACACAATGTAATTTGTATTAAGCCTTACACTCCATTGTACTTGATTGTAAATAAATATTTTTATAGCTATTATTTTAGATTGTTGTGATTTTGTAAGTTTAGGACAGATCATCTCTAATCCTACCTTCAGGTGTTAGGTTTTAAAACACTCATTTACACTTTAACAAGTAACAATGTCCTGTGGATATTTTATTTATGTATAACACTGTTCACTCTGTAAATATTCTGTCTAAGTTTGGTAGGTGATCACATTTCCCCTGGGCAGCTACTAGCAGAAGGTTTGTCTGTGGAAAAAAAAGAAAGAAACTTCTCTTCATTGCAGCTGTTTGTGTTTTTGCTTCCTTTCATTTGACTTTTTTTTTTTTTTTTGGTCATTTTTCTCTTTTGCAGTTAAACATGAAGTTATTGCTATGTAAATAAAACTGCCTGTTATCAAAGTCTGTTTTTCAATAAATAGCTTGTTTTTCTATATTAAAAAACGAAATGTAATTTGTTCTTTTTTGTGCATTGCTACTCACTGTGAATGCGTTACACAATGAAGTTACAAGATGTTCTAGTGATAAGTGACACAGGACAGGCTCAGGGAAGGTGAAAATACAATGGCATGAAAAATTGAACTGACCTGAGAGTGACTCGCAGCATAACTCACAAATATAACTTTTATCGTCTTCTCCCATCGTAAAAGCAACTGTTTCATTAGTCTTTAGGAAAAAGGTGAACCTGGAGCAAAGTGACTGATTTGTCTCTTCCACTGGCTCGTGGAGATTCTGAATGATACGTGTATTTCACTATTCCACACCCTCAAGTTTTAGTCTTCAAAGTGGTGTTAACCACTCTGAATCTTAAAGGCTGGCCTGTAAGCATAGAGAAAATAAGCCTGTTTGTTCCATGCTTTTACCGCTTCTGAATTGCATTTCAAAGATATTTTAGGCTTCCCTGTGTTGCATTTTTAGCCTGATCAGACATAAAGAGTCACTTGGAACAAGCTTTTATTAGAATTTTAAACGTCAAAAAATACCGCCTGCAACTGTGATGAGGTTGGGACCTCATTGCTCTGTCTGGAGAGAACTAGACTTGTCACTTTGAATTTAGTCTTGCAACTTTCAGTGGCACAGCATTCAGTGTGATCTTTATTTTTAGCTCAGGAGCTCAATGCATATATCAGCACTGTACTGCGCAAGCACTGACACCCTCTCATGCTCTCATTCACAAGAATCTCTTCATTGTGAGTGTGTGTGTGTGCACACAGGGAGGCAGGTCTTGGCTAAAGTTTATTAACTTTCTCTTAGCCAATAGGACGCCTTGTGCGTTTTTCCTGCTGACCAATGGGACAGATTGAGAGGTTGGAGGTGGGTGTTGCTTAGCAACTGCAGGTAGAATCTCAGATCATGTCCGACCCATTGTTTTATCTTGCCTCCCTGAGAGACATTACATGCTATGTGTTGTGATTTGTTAGTAAAACACACCTCTGTGTAAATGCGTCACAAAGTTGTTAACTCTATTTTTGTATTGTACAGCTGAGATCACAGGGAGTTTAATAGCATTTCACCCTAAGATAAAGCACCTTTAATGGACTGTCATTATGTTACTACATCTGGCTGTGTTGTTTGCTTTCTAAAGTCCCTGCAGCACATCCATGAGAATTCAGTTTTTTATTGGTATTCATATTTTTGCTCCTGTTTACAGGGACAACAACCTTTGCAGAATCTCACTCGGTTACAAACACACAGGAGACAGCTGCTAAAAACAAAGACGTATATGTAGATGAAACATGTCAGCGTTTGCTTTTGAAGTGTTTGTATGTTTGTGTGGTGGTAGCTGAGGGTGTAGCAGGTTAAGTGTTACAAACAGAGCGCTGGAGCAATTAATTAGGAATCTTAATTAGAATCCTGTTTCAGCTAACCTTGAGTGTTGGCCTGGATGAAACTGAGAGCATGTTTCTGTAAATACAACAGGAGAAAATAGTCTATTTTTTTTCTGTTCAGAAGAAAGATGTGAAAAAATGAGCATATGATCCCTCCTACAATGTTCCTGACTCCCACAAGGCAGCACGTCACAGCTGTGAACTTTTCGTCCCCTGTCTAATGAGATGACCTGATATCTCAAAGCAATATGTCACAGTGGAATAACTCATGGAGAGCTGACCAGCAGAACTGCTGTCCTTTAACCACTAATCATGACACTTGTTGGGTTTGCGTTATCCCTTGTACTCTCATAGTAATAGGTAACAGTATGTACAGTATCTGTTATCTAAAGAGAGGTAGAGAAGAGACAGGTATATGTTTTTAGTTGTGTGTGATCTATGTAAAAGTTCTAAAATATAGAAAAAAATAAAAAGTGAAAATGCACATATATTGTTTGGTGAGGAGTAATTACTTTTGTTTTTTAGTTGACAATATTGCACCATAAAAGAGGCACCAAAGTTGCTTTTGCTCATTGTCCCATCCCATGACGCCTAATGCAAATATTTAAATGGGGTTTATGGAAATTCCTTGGATGCACTCTGGATTTGGCATGTAAAGCAGGGCTATGAGGATTCTTGTTTACACCGCGTCCATCTGTGTTGACTACATGAAGTTTTGGAACGTAAAGGAATACACAGATAATTAAAGAATAAAATCAGAAGTAGTGTCCCCTAAAGTGGAGACGAGGTGAGGAGATAGTTCAGCTCAGAGGCCGATTTCTGAACTGTCATATAATTCTGGATAAGGTAGGTCCTGATATCTGAGACCTCAATCTGATTAAATACCCATGATCCTCATAACTGTGCACATACTTTTTACCTTTTTTTCTGCCAGTTATGGCTGAGTGATGCATCAAAACAGTTTGATTAATTGAGATTTAGAATGATGTGGGAAAACCGCACATAACTGAAAAACTAAAATTACTGTTTCTTCTGGTGACTTTGGTTTACTTCTTGGAATGTATTTTTGTGAATATGTTTCTCCTGTCATGGCCTTTGGAAGTACTTTATTTCATTAAAATTGTTTGGGTTTTTTTTACTTAAAATCCACATATACACTCTTGGAAGTGCTGCTTTTTTGTTAATACTGTTAATCCATATATGGTTATATAGTTGTAAAGAAAACTTTCTTTTTAGTTTATGTGACTGAAAGAAAATGAATTCTAATCAATCCATTGCACTGACATAATTTTTTAGTTCTTTTCCATTATCACCAGCTCTAATACTAATAGATTACATTTTTGTTTTAGTTCATATATAAGATGGTCTAAGTGGTAAAGTGTCTGTTTTCCTGACTTTGTGGAAGTGCATCTGTCTAAGTATACACATCAATCCTGCTCAAGGACAATGTGTACTGTCTGAGACACAGATGGTATACATCACAGAAGACCATAGCACGAAAAAGGGCTTCGTTTTCAGTTAAATATTGAATTAATATAATCACTTACTTATGCAAAAGGAGAGTTCACAACACACATTTGATAACTCCCTTTATTTGCCATGTATTGTCGGAATCCTAGTCTTGTATACTTTTGACTGGGCGGGTACATTTTGTGAGACTGTGGCTCCAAATACCTGGCTCCCTTTATCAATGCACTGTTGACAGGACCTTGTGCAGTGGTTCTAGTGGGGGATGGGTGAGATTTACAGTTTCCTTTACCAGGTAATGTCTCCTGTTGTGAAACAATGTGACAGAAAATCAGTACAGCTGTGATGGCTCAGCAGTGTTCTTTGCCCCTCTACATTCTCCTCAGGAGCTTATCCAAAGCCCACCTCCAATGTAGTGTATGTACCCGGTAGATGACTCATCCTCAGGAGAATGAGCTGTATGGTGCAGGTAGCCTCGCAAATAAACATTTCATGGTTTGCACACCTCTTGTGAAGTACTTGCTGACTTAAAGTCTGAATCCACAGGCTGCAAACAACCTGACAAACTAACTGTTTTATCTGTAAAGCAGAGTGCACCGCTGTTACCGTGGCCTAATGTGTCCCTTCTGTGTTTCACATGCACCGACTGTACCATGAGCATACAACAATGAGACATCAGTTAAGGCTCCGGAATTTAGTCATTTTGTTTATTGAAACAACAAATTTGTCATCATTGCAGCAATTGCCATGGAGACAGGGTTAAATCCCAAACCTGCTGGTATTACATTCTAACTGTGTATGCTAATTACCCTTTTAGCACAACTTCCAGGAAACGGTGCACACAGAGCGAATAGTGACTCCATCTCTTTAGGATGATTGGGGAATATGCAGAGATTCAAATGATGTTTGTTTCCCAGCAGCCTTCCACACCTGTTCCCTTTAAACACCCTCGAAATCCTCCTGTGGTCCTCAGTTACTTTGGCAGTCTCCTTTTAGTTTGTTTCCATGTGTGTGTTGTGTTACTACAGGCGTACTCATCCGTGTTGTGCAGGGTTTTCAGGAGCTGTGGTTGCAGTATGGAGTCTGGGGTCTTTGGTGGTTGGGTTTTTTTAGGACCCCCATCCACAGGAATATAATTTATTTGGTTAACCCTTTAACCCATGGTGTGTCAGCGCTGACGCATTCTAAATGGATGGTTTAGTTTAAATATTCCGAAAAATTCACCCGTTTTCGTTTATTTATTTATTTAGAGTTTTGTTCATGGAACAGGTGTCAAAAAACTGATTGAGAAAAAGACAAAATTATGGAGACCAAATCACAATAGTATTATTTCTATAATATTAAGTAAGTAATATTTCTTTTTTTTTTTCAGTTTTTACTGAGTTTACTTGATGGAACTGATGTATGGAGATAAACCGGTGTCAAAAAGAAACTGATTTAGAAAAAGAAAAAGACTAAACTCAAACTGACTGGAAAATAATTATAATACTAGTTATTTATTTGATTTAAAAAAAATTAGTAAATAGAAATGTTCGCATATTTTTTCCAAGTTATTTATTATTTTGTAAAGTTTTCTTTTTTTTCTTTTTCGACATTTTCTTTTTTCTTTTATTATTTTTTCTTTATTTTTTCTGTTTGTGTCTTATTTGTTCATGTTACTTATTATTTTGTTGGTTTATTATTTATTTTTGTTGGTTTCTATTGATCATTTTGGCTGTTTTGTTTATTTTTCTACATTTTGTGTTCTCTTTTTTTCCCACTTTTGCTCCATTTCTATCTTAATTTGTTCATGTTACTGATTATTTAGTTGGTTTATTATTCATTTTTGTTCATTTTATTGATCAGTTTGGCTGTTTTCATGCATTTTGTAGCTTATGTTGTTTATTTTTCTACATTTAAAAAAAATTAAAAAAAAAAATGTTATCTTCACTTTTGTTCCATTTATTTCTTACTTTGATCACGTTAGTTATTATATTGTTGGTTTATTATTCATCTTTTTTGTTTTTTATTGATCACTTCTTCATTTCGTTACTTATTTTGTTCAGTTTTTTTCCCCACTGTGGAACTGCTATAGTGTCAGGAGTTAAAGGGTTAATTGACTGTATGTCTGTGGAGGTGAAACAGGTCCAGGGGAGCGTTCTTCACTTGGCATGGCCTCTATTCGCAGTGACACAACAGGAAACGGGCTGTCTGAAAAGGCGGCGGTGAATGCTGATGATGGATAGCAGGGAGTCCATAAATAGAGCCTCCACTGCATAAGCACCTAAAGCCACTTCCATTCATCTTAAAGAATGTTTAAATTAACTCCTGAATGTGTTGTGCTGACAGTCTATTTATAAGGAGCGCTAACGTGGGGAGGCTTCTCATTTATCTTGGTCTCAGAGGTGTCATTGGAACGAACACACAGATATGCTGGGACAGCTGCAGTGTTGGCTCCAACTGATGAAACTACAATCATTACAACCGCCCCGGAATAAACTCACTGGAGGGACTTTTCTTCACATTCGGCATTTTTACACCGGGAAAAAAAGGGCTCATCGAAAAACAAGTCAAAACAAATTAATGCAGGGTTGTGTTGCTTTTTTTGTTGTTGTTGTTGCTTGAATTAAGCAACAAAAAAAATCTGCCAGTGAAACAAGTGGAAATGATCTTCTTCAGATTAGTTCCAGATCTATTGTCTATAAACCAGTTCTTCTATCTTAACTTAAAGTTCCTCTGGATGTGATTCTGTCTGATTTTCAGTCTGATCAGATATTTGGAACAGGAATAAGACAAATACACCTGGTCAGATTTGTTTTCCCAACTTTATGACCAATCACAAAAGATCATTTTCACTTCTTCCATTGGCGGATTTTTTTTTTTTTGTGCGCTTGAATTAAGCAAAAGTAAATAAATTGAAAATTAAAATAAAAAAATATTGAATGAATAAAAAATTGTGAATGAAGCAAAATAATAATAACAAGACAGTCAGACACTGCTGAACCTCCGCCAAGTTTAATAAGGTCACAGACAAAAAATGTGGTCACCACAAAAATACCCTCTGACCGTAGGTTTAAATACCAACTGAAGTTATGTTATGTTTATTATCCAGTACATGAATGGACATATCTACCATCCCCAACATTTCAGTGAAGTATGAATGAACTGGAATCATTTATTTTATGGAAATTTCAAAACATATGAATTTTTTAAATCACTCCCATTATAAGTAAATGGGGAAATCCGGATTTTTGATATTTTTTTGTATCCAGATGGTTATCCGGATCACTTCCAAAATGTAATGGGTTCTTCCATTGACCAATACCTATCCTCAGTATTTTTATCATGGAAATCCATCAAGTAGTTTTTGAGTAATCCTGCTAACAGACAGACAGACAGACAGACAGACAGACAAACAGACAGACAGACCATATTATTATGGTTATTATTCTTATTTTTCTTTGCATTTCATTTTTTCACTTGTTTTTGTTTTTTCTTTTTCTTTGGAATTCCTGACCTGACCAGAACTGAATACATTTAAGAAAACAATGGAATGTATTTTAAAGCAGGTCATTTTAAGGCAGGTTTGGTCTTTTTTCCTCCTGAATTACTGTCATTGTCCTGTAAATATGTAGCTTAAAACACATATGTTCAACATGTCTTTAATGGTTCTATGTCAAAGATGAACCTTATCTGCATTTAAAAATACTGAAGACAAACGTACTAAAGTCCGGCTGCACATGAAAGATGTAACGTTTACGGTTTCATGTGTCGTCAGCGACAGAGAATCATAAAGTTCTCTGTTCAAATCAGATAAAGGTAAATGCACGACATTCACTGAACCTTAAGGCAACTCTGTGTTCATTCAACCTGTTTAATCTCTTTTCATCCCAATTATCAGACGTCATTTTAATATTATTTATGGAAAACATATGCTCAGTATATACTATAACATATGGTTCCTTGTCAGACACTAAACTATATGTTAAAATGTACCTTCAACTGCCTAAGAAATAAAGAAAGAAATAACTAAATGGAGTAAAAAGTATTTTATTTTCCTCTAAGATTGAAAACACCTGCAGTGTTTGAGTAAAAAAGAGTAAAGTGAACATTTTAGTTTTATTCTTTAAGCTACCAACATTTCTCCCAAATTTCAAATGAAAACATTATTTAAAGCTTGTATTTACACATTTACACAACAGGAAGTACGGTAAAAAAAACTAAACAAAAAGATGCAGGTGTTTTCTGACCCAAAGTAATGCAAAGAAAACCAGTTGTTTTTAATTTCTAAACCAAAGAACATTAATGTAACTTGGTAAAAGTTCAGACGTCAGTATTTGGTGGAATAACCTTAACCCTCTAATGCTGTGGGATGATTTGACGCAGAGAAATTCACACAGCTCAGTAATGTTGGATGGTTTGGGAACGTTGTCAGAACAGAAGTCCAGTGGTTTTTTTTGGATTCCAATGACTTTTCTGGTACTAAAAACACTGTTTTTGATAAATGTAAGACGATAGTGTTTCTACTCCTCCTTAAATAAGACATGGATCAGAGGTTTATTCAGTAGAAGGTGTTAGGGTCACACATGTCTTTGCATTTTTCCAAAGCTGTGTTTGATGTAAAAGTAGAACAACAACAGTAACATAAGAACATTATAAAAACACCGACACAGGATGAGGATCTGGACTTTAACCAGAGAAGATTTTTATTTGGAGAAAGAAATCTTTGAAATCACTCATTTTTAAAATTCAATTAATTCATTGAGTACGACATCTAAAGATATCAGAAAAAAGTTAAAATCATGCCTTTAGTCTTTTTATACATAAAAGATGTGGCTTTACGATGATAAGTGATTTTTTTTTTTTTTTTTTTTTATAAAATGACCGCGTCTTCTACGGACATATTTTAACCTCTGTTAAAGAAATATTAATGTAGAAAAACAATTATTAACTTCCCTCCCCATGAAACAAAAACAGAAAAAGGTATAACACAGTACGTTACAATGCGCTGACATGGCTTCAAAGCACACATATTACAGTACTGTACAAGGGTCCGCCTCAGACAAAATGCACCAAAACCACTTTTACTACTGAGGATAGATCAAATCTCTGAAACAGCTTAACAATGTTTATTTACCAAACCTCGACCGCAGCACGGCGTTGGTAACTGGTACATGAGGTAAATATTTCCAAAGAAAAGCACCAAAGGTTTGGCGAGAGAAATCGGTATTTAGCTTATAACCAACAGCGAGTTGGAGCTCTAACACTCTTAAAACTTGTTTTTTTTCTCTTCAATCACAATGCTGGCAAAACACACCACTGATAAATTCATTTTCAAAGGCCAATGGACTCCTGCTGCCAGGCCGGCTCCGTGTAAATAAGCAGTTTTTCCACATTTAAAATGGGACATTTAATGACTATTTATAGTGAAGTCCAGAAAGAAAGGATTGTAATCCACATCTTTGTTGGATTCACTCTTAAAAAATTCAAACAAGTCTTTAGTAAAGTGAAATTTTAGTCAAATTGTCAAGATCAAAACACCTCACTCAGTGGAGGTTCACTTATGAAATCATGTCAATTAGAAGGTTCTTACAAAGCTTAACCTACAGAATATCACATAATGCTTCGACTGACAAACGTTAAGGAAATGAGCAAATAGCAGGGACACAAAAGGTCTTTTTAAAAAATAAATCACCTTTAAGGTGAAAAAAGGAGAAAAAAAAAAAGAAAGATCTCAGGCCAAATAGTTGAGGGGAGAACATCACCAAGGTCGAAGTTACATGATGTGCAAACTTAATTGTGCATAGAGATCAAATTGTAATAAATATTAAAGTGATAATTCAAATTATCACCTGTTTGACTTAGTCAACACTTGTAGGGGTGATTGTACATTTTCATGATTAATTTCGTTTTACTAAAACATTAAAAAGATTTTTAAAATTGTTTTTTTTTTTGTTTACAGTGCTGCAAGAAAATCTTTTATTTAAGCAATAAACACTTCCCATGTATGAAGCCGAGCCCCAAAAAGACAAACACAATCAAACACTCAATAGAAATCCTGATAAAAATCACTGATTTGTCATTATTATTATTATTCAACCAGTTTCACTTCCTCTGAATGGCTCTTTCACTTTAAAAGTTTTTTTTCTTTATGTTTTGCCTTATTTCTGCATCAAAGTATCACATGAGCAACAGAAAACAAACTGAGCATTATAGCGATGTACAGGAATTTTACATACAAGTACTTTAGTAAGCGTTCAAAAAGTAAACAGATCTATCTTAGCTTTAGTTTTCACCGTTTCTTCGTTTGATGTAGCT
>JAPTYR010000018.1:36601910-36612797 GCA_029814505.1 Siphamia roseigaster | reverse complement strand
GTTAACCAGAGGCACATTATGATTTATTTATTTTTTCAGTCTGACAATACAATCAAGTCTAATACACACACACACACCTGCGATCTCACATTCTTTCATACTTTACACACAAATATAAATACTACCCCTCTCACACCGTTTCTTCCCTCTCTCTCCAATGATTAAAAAACAATATCCAGCTTATAACTGCAACTTAGTCAGACACCCACATTCATTTGCAGTGAAAGGCAAATGACCCTGGTGATGAGTCATTGCATTCACTCGGAGACTTGTTTTATTCAGCACACTGAAATCTCTTCTGGGAGAGTGGAGCAGTGGTTCTCGCCATTGTGCCTCTGAGTGAGCTCAGGTGTGCCTTGACGTTTATCTCAAACATAAGAACTGAAAACTTAAGCAAAAATAGCATGTAGCTTCATTATAGAATCTGGTGGAGTCGTGCTCATCATTTCCAAACCACCATGTGCGTGGTTTGGAAATGATGAGATCAGGACTAAAACACTCCCTTTTCTTTGAATTACACAGCCTGAACGTACTATCACCAACCAATCAATAATCAATAGCTTATCCCCAGAAATGAGTTTGTACAGTAAAGTTGCAGTGATGATGAAAAGAATTTGGAATGAAGACTGGCAGAAATAATAATTAGGGTTTAAATGACAACTGTTTTTTATTCATTATGCATCTTATTGCATGAGCGGTAACGACAACAGTTTCAGTTCATTTCAGGAACACATTCCTGGAGTTTTTTTCCTAAAGCAGGAAAAAAGAGATGGCATATATATTACCTGTAACTCTCCAATCATCTCACATCGTCATCCGTCTCAGTACATCCGTTAATGAGCACCTGACAAGCATTTAGTCACTGAGCACTGAATGTTTTCATCGTGACCTTTCAAAATAAATCTCCTGTAGGCGCACACTTGACGTCAATAACATCTCAATGACTCAAAAACCGATGCTCCTTCTGAGATAAAATAAAATTAAAAAAAAAAAACTTTGGTTCCTTTGGAGTAAAGCTAAAGTCAAAGAAAAGAAAACAAGATAACACTTAATATAGTTTGTCTCATCTTTGCATTTCAGAATTTATAAATATTACCAATTTCTTGTAGATCTGGAAAAACATCCATAATTAAAGGTATATTTTCTTTTAATTTCTAAATCTGTTATTTTTGTCGGGCATTCCTGACCTCACCTAACTCCAGATTTGATATTTCATTCTTCATATTTCCTTCCATACATACTCTTGATAGCAGAAATGATAATGACAAAACCTAGCAGTATTTTTAAAGGGTTGAGGAAGTGATTTATATTGATTTATGTTTCCTCTAGTGTATTCACAACAGAGTGGAATTATTCAGTGTGGCTGATATGATCTGTTTAATCATCTTCATCTCAGGAGCCACTTCTGTCATCAATTGCTGCTATTAACAATTATCACCTTAAAGACAAAAGACAAGTGCAATAATCCATCAATCATAAAATACCAAGATAAGATCTGAAATTATTGATTAATATATTAACAGAAAATCAAGTGGCTTTTATGAAGATAAATGATATTGACTTTTTGCTCTTTTTTTTGCATTTTTCTAAGTCGAATAATATGCATGTTCTAAACGCTGAATGAGATCAATATTAATTATATAAAGTTACCAGAATTCTTCATAATGATTCATTAATAATTCATAATGCACTAAATAAAATATATATTTTTATTTTTTTTAAATGTCCATATTTTACATGCAAACATGTGTTCAGCATGTTGGTGTTTAAGGTTTTCAGTACAAAGTTTGTGTCAGTTGTGTAACTGTGGGTCACGACTTGTTTTTGTTTATTTTCATCTTGGCACAGAAAACACTTTGTGAGTGATTTGTATCACAGGAATTTAAAAGATGCAGATGACAGATGCTCAAAGAAATCTAAAACCTAAACGGACAAAGGTTTCCTGAAGCTACAGTGAAACATGTCCAGTCTGTCTGACCACAGTTTGTACAAGGCTCTTTGCAAAAACCTGAATGAACCTGAGACTCATTTTTGGGCATTAGGCCTGAGGGCTGCAAGTGTTATCTGGCTGCATCAAGTTTACTTTGTTTAAGAAAAGAAAGAATAGTGGAGTGTATGGGGGAGGGAGTGTAACGGGAGTCTTTAACAGGGAGTAAAAGGGACTGAAAGGATTTTGATCCAGTGATATTATATATCTGTCCTGGTCAGGGCAGACAAAAGCACACTGCAAACCACCAGAGAGCAAAGCATGTCATCTGAATAGTATGTCTTCTTTGCAGTGTTGTACATCCAAAGGCTTTGTGTGCCCGAATTTGGCTGGTAGAATGCACAAAGGAGGCAGTTTGTTCACCACTGACAAGTGTGCTTTTATTTGCGGCGGCCCTTTGATGTATAGAGAAACTTTGGCTGGGATATCCCTCGCAGACAAATGCACGAGAAATCCCACTCCTTTGTATTATCCTTAACAATTCCCTCACCATTCACTCCAAAGCTTTTATTCCCTTTAAGACCTTTATTTTAAACTTTGTGCCTACTGTCTGTCTGTCAACTGTAATGGGGAATCTTGTTTGACTTTATTGTTGGGGGAGTGGGGGGAAGGGGCAGCTGAGGGCATGTGGGTCAGAAATGAAAAACATCACCTAATCATGTGACATTGTTTATCAAGAAACCAGGCTGTTTTGAACATTTTTAACTACCTTTTAAATTATAAAGAACTATGCACACAAATAGAACTTTTAAAAAGTTTTGATAAACTTTAAGTGTCATCATAAAGTGTCCTGGAGTTTGTTTGTTTTTGAATAGAATCAATTTTCCTCCTGTTATTTTTTTTCTAAGTGTCTTACAAATAAAATTATGTTTAAAATTTCTGACACCAGAGATGATTTTAACTTTTAGGACCAATAATTTAAATGATTTCACTGAACAAGGGTTTTGTCAGTGAATTAGTTTCTAGTCTAGAGATAACAAGCCTATTAATCCATTGACAATGAAGATGCTCTTTTAACAGGGAGAAGCAGAGTTTTGGCTCAAATATATTATTTTCAGTATCAAGTATAAGTGAATATAACTTTGGGCGAAGAGAAGTTTTTTAAACTAATCAAATTTAGAAACACCTAAAAATCATTTTACGTGTTACATAATATGTCCAAAACTGCCCTTATCAATGCTTTCTTTTTTTTTTTACTTTGTTTCGTATTTCCTCACTTTTATTGTGCCATCAAAATGTTTTCTTTGCTATAATGTGAAATCTTGTAAAAGGATAAGAATCCTAAAAGCCTCTCTCATAAACATTCCACACTATGATCAGAAATTGTTTTAATTATTTAGTTTTGTTTGGCTAAATCAATTCCTGTTATGTCCGTGTATTTTTTAAGAAGAAATTGCATCATTTATAATTAAGCAAGAATAAAATTGTGTAGTTTTAATTCAGGGGAGACTTAAGCTGAAAAACAGTCTCATGTTCAATCAGCAGGGTGTGATGTATAATGTGGAGGTTAAATACACAATAGTTTTAATCATAAATATAACAGGTAAAGACGAGGTTCACTGCCTTCCTGTACTACGTAATCTTGTCTGTTACTCTCTGACGCTATAGCTTTCCACTTCGACAGCTGCCGTTGACGCACAGCTCAATACTTTGTTACACAGCTTTTCATCAGTCGTTCTGCGGATTCGAACTACCAGCTGCCAAGTCACGAGCCTCCACCTCCTCTGCAGACCTACTATCTGTTATATTAGACGACAAGAAAAAGAGCTAAAACTCCTGACCCATCCATTCCTGAGCGCCCACAAGTGCTTAAGCTGATAAAGATTATATTCATCACATAGGCATTTCAGTATGGGCTCAGAAAATAGGACTTTTATGTAAAAACATTAAGGGATGTTTTGTTTTAAAGCCCAAAAAAACAGTGATATGAGCTGACCTCACCTGGCTGTATATTCTACGTAAGCAGGCTTCCACTAGATTTCACTGTACAGTTTTTAGACAGTTTGTGGTAATACTAGGAATCTTTATGCTGATTCAAACAAAGTGAACGATGTACTTTCTTGTACAAGAAGGCACATGGTGTCCAGTTGAGAAATCCATTGCGCAGTAAACAGCTTGTACTGCCACAGTCCACCTCACTGGTGTCAGATTGAATCACACAGAGTAAATCTGAACTCACAATCTACCATTTAAATCCTGAGCGTGCATGTGGTATTTCTGTGGAATGACTTCTGTGCATCTGCTAGCTGTAAAAAAAAAAAATCACCACGCTCTTGGGGTGTTATCATCATGGTCAAGTGCAGATTGTTAAGAAAGAATTAAACGCATCTCTTTCCGTTTCCCTTCCTTATAGAGCTCTGCAGAAAAACTGGGACGGAGAAACAATCATGACATGTGAACATCTTTGTCGGCATGTGTTACATATATGCAGTGCACTGAAGGTCAGTCTCTGGTACTTCTACTGTGAAATCTTTGGCTGATCATAAAGGGGCCTACCATTTGCAGAGTTGCCGTGCATGCAAAATTTCAGGTCACTACCACTGGGAACCAATAATGCCTTTGGCTAAGCAACAAGATGCAAATACATCTATTCAAATTCGCACAGCTCCATAGACATTCAAGCTTACACAAACACACAATCTCATTTCACTGCACCCTGCTGCTGAATTAAAATACAATGCATTTCATTTCAGTCACAAATAAGTTACAGTCCTCGGGCAAAATAAGATCGAGTTTGCATTTCTCTGCATACTTTTCTTGAAAAAAAAAAGACACAGATCAATGATGTTCTGCACAAATTAAATCCAAATTTTTTTGCCTTTACCCTTGTTATCTCTCAGTTTGGCAGCCTCTCCATCCAGTAGCAGGCCTAGATCACCTGTCTCGCCCAGGCGGTCATAAAGCTAATAGCAGACAGGCAGCATCCTCCACTCCAGCCTGTCGAGCAGATGGAAGTTAGTCAGAGTTAGGAGATCAATGCACTTATATGTCACACCCAGAGCTCCACATTTTTCCCCTCAGGCACTGAAGACAGGGTTTACATAGTCACCTTGTGTTTAACTAGTAAAAGATGTAAAAGATGTAAGAGAGAAGAAGGATGATACGCAGCAAAGTCAGATAGGAGCCCTCAATATCACACACGAGCACACTGAGTTCAATTTCATCTTGCTAAGCCACTGGGGCAACCCAAATACCATCCATCTTGACACTGTCCATCACACTATACATAGAACAGCAAAATTAGCACAAATGCAGCGCTTGCCATCTGTGTGAAGTATGGTAGCAGTAGGACAATTATTTACGGGCTGCATTACTTTCTGAAGACCTGAGCTCTGAGTCACCGACCGAGCCTGATAATTAATTCTACACTCTACAGAAATATTATGAAGCTGCACGACAGAATGACAGATGTACAGCATGAAGCACATTGTCAACAGACTGATGGAGTTAAGCTATTATTACTAGTTTATTATTAAGATTTTTAGTGTAATTAAGGTTTTATGTCAATGAATCAAAGTTGGGACTATATGAGGTCTTGACACAACAGAATTTGTGTGACTGAAGAAGGGGTAAATAGGACAGTCACAAGGTAGTTTGATTTACTGGTGTGTAATCAGAGTATTTGTTGTTTTCCGTCTGCTCTTTGTTTGTCCCAGAGCTCAACTTCCTGTAGATACAAGAGGTAGGGGGAGATTCACTGGTGTCTGACAGTAAGAGATAACCTGCCATCAGCAGGCCTGCTATTTTTAAACAGCAGGTACTAGTAGCACATGACGTGGTGGCTCTTGTTATCAATATTTATGGAACAAAGATTAAGACAGAGTAATGATACACAGCCCGGACTGGATCCATCCTCGCCTAATAGTTGTCATTACGGTGAGGGGGAGGAAAGTGCTGATAGACTCAAAATTTTAGGCTGGCACTGTACATTTTAGTAATGATTCCTGAGACCAGACAGGGCTCAAATGTAATTAGCAGATGTAAACAGGGACGTATGATGACTGCAATGTCGAAATGACTTTAACAATACTTTTTTGTTTGCTGATTAATTTCATACAGTTGTCATTTCAGAAGGCGGAGTTGCATTTTAAAGCTGTGAGAGCATTATTGTTGGCTGTCTTCACTCTGCAGGAAAAGGTAGATTTAATCACATTCTTAAAGGCGTTGGGAGCAGAGACAGTTTCACAAAACGCAGAGTAATAACAACAAGTGGTAGTAAGCCAAAAAACTAAAGAGGGATTCTGTGTCTGTCATTATTCTCACACTGCAAAATCATCTTCTTGAATATCAATATCCAAATCTGATCAAACCTCAAAGATATGTAACGGTGCACATTTATCTCCAAATGTAACCCGTGGTGCAGCCGGTTGCCTACAGATTTTAATAACACTCCTTTTGATAAAATATATTCAACTCAAACACTTAAAGTTCCAAGAGTAAGCTGAAAAGAGGTGAAGTATCTTGGCAGACCATAGAGCAAAATGCCATGCAGTCATATGCAGCCCAGGGGATGAAGTGATTGATCTGTGACCCTGGACTCAGCCATAAGATATTGTGGTGAAGAGTGCGGGGGAGGGCATGGATAGTGAAAAAGGGACGAGCATGAGTCAGTAACAGAGTCTGCGAAAAGCTGTGGGAGCAGAGGAAGTGTTAACAACATCACAAGTAGGAGCAAGTCAAGTTACCACGTCAGGAACCAAAAGGACTAAGAGTAGGATGATTGTAGGAGCCCGAGAGGTGATGGGACAAATACATCCTAATCATTTCATCATGTGAAGGGACCGAAGCAAGTTGTTCATCCACAGCATGCTGTCCATGCCACGCTGATATGTGTTACCTCTGTCTTTACGTCACTCTCTTTTATTAGTAGCCAGTAATGAGCAGCTACTATGTGAAAAGCCTACAATTAGGGAAAAGTGAGTTCAAGGATGACAAGTACACTGTCGTCCGGCACTTGTTGCCTTCGGTCTACATGAAATCATGCAGTCTGGCAATAATAAAAAAAATAATAATAATAATCATCTAATTTTATCTGATCATGCCATCTTGTGTCTTTAGGACATAAATGTAATGACACAAACTGAGGAAGAAAGAAAATGAGATTTGGCCACTGTCTCTACCAGTGAGATGACAGAGTACATGCGTAGTCAAACCAAATTAGATCCAAGTTTATTTGCCAAGAAAAGACTTTTTGATGTGTCACAAGTTTGGTGGTACAATATTGACAAGTGGCACTGGCAACAGTGACAACACAAATCTGAATCTTTTTTTTTTTTTTTTTGCTTAAATAAAGCTGCAGGTTAAATATTCATCCAATAAGTGCATCTCCACCGGTGGTGATTTCTTGGAGCCTTTGCTGTATGTGTTACCTCCTTTTAATTCCCATGATTCACATGTTTAGGCGGAAGGCAAACTGTGCGGTGTTAGTAGCAGGCTTGAATAGCATCGAGTTACCTAAAACACTTTGATGAGCAGCTTTTTTTTTTTTTTTTTTTTTTTTTTTGGGTGGAATAAGTCCAAATATTTTTGAGATTGGTACTATTGTTTCTTGCAGACACACGCCTACAGGTTTCAATAACGCGCCACCCATGCAGTATGATTTCCATAAACTATGACAAAAAGTAATTTATACCACAAGAATGACACTTTTCTTACCAACACTCTAGAAAGTTTTGGATGCTGGCAAAGAGTCAGGCAAATATCACCTATTACTCATGTTACTTAGTACATTTGGGGCTTCACTTGCAAGCACAGCGCTTCGTCACTGCATAACAATCAGATGGCTGAGTGTTGGCAGTGCAACTGATGGAATTTTACTGAAAACAGATTTCGCCTTTGAACTTCATGATATTCCTGATCGAAAAGTATCATTCCTGGCTTTAAACGCTCTGGTCGCTTCCCTCAGTGCAATTTCGCCCGTGGAAGACGGATTAACTTTTGGATTTCTGTTCTATCTGTCCGCAGCACTTTAACAGAATTCGCCAGTGTAAGTATATATAGACAAATATATATATATAAATATATATATGATTGTGTTTGGTCCAGCAAAAAGCGGAGGGGGGTGGCTCTTTTTCAGCAGCAACAAGTTCCTCAAGAACTTGACAGACGGGCACAGGGGCGCTATTAATGTGTTATTTGTTTTGTAAAAGCGACCTGGCTGTTTATTGTCCGTGTAAATAAAATCCAAATGACCAGTTGTGCGTATGCGTAATAGGCCTATGGCCCTTCGCCAAAGAGGGAGTTAACTGTCTATAACGCAAACACGTGAATATGGATATGTGTCAGAAGTTTTATGTCTGTGTCATTGTTACTCGATGCGGATTTAAAAGCTTTTAACCAGAGAGAACCAGTGATCATTCAGGAACTAGTAACCCCCATAAACTTGGTTTGCCGTCGCTTATTTCAATCACGTAAGACCCCTAATGGCGTTGTCCAGGCGAGGGTGTTACGTATATCTGTACAAGGTTTTCTGACAACCCAGGCTTGTTGATATTTGTCTATATACTGTAGAGCCACCAAGGTGTTGCCTAAGAGAGTTTAAGCATTGCCGATATTGCAAAGGGTTATTAGATTCATAAGTCAGCGAAGTGGTGGGCGATCTACGAGCACAGCAGAAGTTCGCATATGATGAGTTCAAAGAAGACACATTACCTACAAGCATCTGTTGGAGTGAGTGGATATTAAGACACTTCTATCTCCAGGACAGCGTAGGGGGAAAATGGTAAGTAGCAATGGAAACACCATGCATATAAGGGATGATTACCAGTAAATAGTCGTGCTTGCTGTTTGGTCTAGCAACGCATTGCTGGAAGGGTTGGACTCTGTGGCTACTTGAGAAACTCAGGATCGAGACTCATGTCTGATGAAGCTGATGTTGACAAGGCTTGTGTGAAAAAAGATTGTGTGGCATATTTCTCGGCTCAGGATATGCCGGTACAGTGAGAGAGGTAAGGCTATGTAAGGGAAATATTGGGCTACATTGTGTCTGCGCTCAATGTGTGGATGTGATGTAGGCTATACTGTCTTGGAAGGCTGTGTGTGTTGGAAGTGAGGGTGTTATATTTTATGCATGTATGTATGTGCTTTTTGGAGTGCGGTGTCCGTGTTTTAAAAAAAAAAGAAAGAAAAAGAAAGGAAGGAAGGAGGAATAAAGCAACATGTGCCACTTGCCTGTGCCACTTGCCATAATAAGCATGACATTAAGAACAAAAGGCTTCAGTATGAACGTTGCCAGTTGTTTGTTGTTTTTTTTTTTTTTTTTTTTTTTGACACTTGAAATAATACACATTGTGCTCAAATATGCCACAAATTCAGAGCTGAAATATACTATCCAATGTGACTATGGAGTACTGAGAGTCCTTAGTCTACTGCAGTTGCACTTGTCTCCGACTGCTCGGTGTGTGTGTCACATACGAAACAGCACCCTGTGAGTCAGATGAAGACTGCAGATTTCTATTTCTGAACTCACTGGGTGGCATGTCTACGACCATGATAAGGGGTACAGAGCAGGGAGCACGTCACATCCACATAATCCACTTTGGCATAGCAGACTCTCCAAAATGGCCTCCTCTTCTTTTTCCCCTCGTGACTGCCTTCAGCTTACATTCTCAGACCCTGTCACTAACGGGGATTATCTCCAAGCCTTCCAAAGCTATGTTTTGGATGTCTTCTCACCCATTACTGAAAATATCGTGTTGATAATGGATAATATGAATCTTGTCTTTTATTATATTGAGCTAAAATGCAGTGTACAAAACAAAGATGTTCCTTTTTCCAAATGTGTATATGTAGTATATGAATGGGGAACAATTCTAACTAGATCATTAGTGTTTGTTTTACTGGTTTAACTTCTTTATACATAGTTTGATTTATAGAGACATGTGATTTGTCATTCTGCACTCACTATCATTACGAGTTTACTTAATGGAGCAAATGTTCTCTTTTTCTTCTGGAATTTTGTAGGACTCTGCTTCATATCAACTTCCTGTCACCTCTTATCATGGTCCTTCTCTGGGTGAAGCCTATTACCAAGGACTACATAATGAACCCCACTCTGGGGAAGGAGAGTGTGCCTTTGTAAGTAAAAGTAATAGTTTTGTGCTTGTCATCTCTCTTGCAGGAAATGTAACGTAACAGTATTAGTTACGGAAAAGTTTACTTTCATTTCTGTCTATTAAATCTGCTCAATGTGCAGAGACAGTGACCTGAGAGGTCAAAATGGAAATCCATCCAAACGATGGAACAGATGCTTTGATGTGTAAAGTGAAGTTGTCCTCCCTACATCTCCTCCATCATCTCTCTTCATTCATGTCAGGATGACTGAGCAGACGTATGATACATTACGGTTATGGGCCATCGTACTGCTGTGTGTACTCCGGCTCGCTATGATGCGACAACATTTGCAGGCCTACCTCAATCTAGCCCAGAAGGGTGTGGACCAGATGAAGAAGGAGGCGGGACGCATAAGTACTGTTGAACTGCAGAAGATGGTAAATGAAATGGTAATTTGTATCCAGAAATGAACACAAATAGAATAAGCAGGTAATTGGATGAATGGGGCGACATGGTAGCGTAGTGGTTGGCACTTCTGTCACACAGCCATTAAAGCATGTGTGTGTATATTTATGTAGCTTAATTCTACTGTCGGTTCACTTTACCGTAGTGTTGATGAAAGCCTTGAACTGGTCCCCGATCACCTTTAAAATAGTACTTCACTGCTCCTTATGCTAATTGCTAATGCTATGGTTTGGGTCGTAGTGTGTTAGTGTTTAAGATTGATAAGTACACAGACCAAATTTCCCAATAAGGATAATAAAGTTGGTGACTTAAAGAGGTCCTTCAGCTGAAAACCACTTTGTGTAGCTCTTTTTACAATGTGATAGCTTACAACAAGTTATTTA
>JAPTYR010000018.1:36577720-36593575 GCA_029814505.1 Siphamia roseigaster | reverse complement strand
TATCTATCTATCTATCTATCTATCTATCTATCTATCTATCTATCTATCTAATTTCAGATGAGGGAGGGGAAAAAGAAATGGGAGGTGGAGGGAGAAATAAGCAGTTCATCATTTTACGGTCTCATGCGCCATCTAGTGTTTAAGAATGTGAACTGTAGCACTCAACATTGGGAGCTGTCCTGTAGACTTTTATTTCTGTACAACTGAGGGAAAAATGAGCTCAGTGTTGCACCAGTGGGGCAAATGTAGAGGTGCTGCATTAACATCTCATATAATGTGATTTTCTGATGCATTTATCATCATTGTAAATAGTTTGACCCTCAGTGTTTCTGCTGGATCTTTTATGTTGCATACAGCAGTGGAGGGGAGCGGCTACTCATTTGGGTAGCACAGATCACTCAGCAGCTATTTGAATGGCTGGCTTTATGTGGCAGTGGACAGGGTTAGCCTGGAGGCCAGGTATAATCCCTTAGTGATGCTCATGTATAACTAAACGTGCTCTGAAACTGTGTCAGATTGAAAACAGATCTCATGGAAGCAGGCTTGCACATGTGTCAGCCATTACTGCAGACAACTCTAATTGCATTTTTAAAGCATTGCATTGTGGAACACACAGGGTCTTCATGAAGAAAAGGAAATGCCGTGTGTTGCATAGTTTTCCTTTTCTAAGTCTTTGTCTGCTTAACATGTTGAACATGATAAAACATGTTGTGAGGTAAATAGCACTAGCTGATGGTTCTCAAAGAATTGTACAAAGGTGGATGCCCACAAGGGAGATGTGGTATAAGCAGAGAACAAATGTTGCTATAAGCCACGCATTTCCATTCAAATGTCATGGATAAATTTGACTATTTCATGTCTTGTGTTTGATGTTTCTTTTCCCCTCTAACGGCACCTGAGATATCATGTATGCTGTTGGTAAAGAGAAAACCATAAAATGTGCTGACATGCAGAGAGGTTTGGGGAACATTACAGTTCCAGGTAATAATACTAGTCACACTAGTCCTTTCATGCTTTAGACAAACTTTTCAGCATCTGTCAAAGGAGGCATTTATCACTTTAATCCCCACCTGGCACAAAGAATAAATGTAAGGGTAAGTTACATATCCCTTCCATACAGCCGTGCTCTCAAAGCAGATGAACAGGTGGTCATCTAGAGACGTCAAAGGCAAATAGTCGGCAGAGTCCACACACTCACCTGCTCCTGTGCACATATTGTTCTTGGTGTTTCATGCTCGAGCTGTGTTGTCATGAATAAAGGCGTGTTTGTGCAATGGTTATTGCAGGCTTTATTTTTTGCTTCACTCCAGTGCTTTGCTTTGGAGTGATTTACATTTTTAGCCAAAAGCAAAGACGTGCTGCCGCTCACTATATGAAAGAGTTGTAGTAATGTTGTTGTGATACTGCTGGAGTCATAGGATGTAGCAAAATATTAATTCACATTATATATTTTTTTTTAAATTATCTTTTTTTGGAGAATCCATCCAAATTTTGAGATTCGTAGCATCTATCCTTTTTTTTTCTTTTTTTTCTCTCGCATTCCACCATATGTAGAGCCTCTCATGTTTTATTATTTATACTCATTGTGTTAACTCGTAAGCCGCATTTTTATTAACAGTGAAATCCAGCAGTGCACATAAAATGTTCCATCCCTGGATGTGTAAAACAAGAGCAAACCAATTGGTTGTCACATTTGGCCTCTAGTAGATATAAGCCAGAGATTCTCAGCCAGTCCCACAGCAATTAAATGATTCATTGGCTTTATCGCATTTTAACAGGATGTTGATTGAGAGCATAAGCCATATTGATTGTCCTGATGGAAACAGGAAATCACAGAGATAGAAATAAAATCATTTGTTGTTCCTGGTGTGAGGATACTCAGGGGAATGGCATACGATTGCGCACCGTTGAGTGGCATTACCCCCAGCAACCTCCTCCCCTCCATTCTCTCCCCTATGGAGACCTGGAAGAGACGTCATCTGTGGTTGTTATGCTGCGAAATGACGCTGGCACTCTCTCCACTCCCTGCTACTGCAATATTACCCCTGTGGTCTGTTACGGAAGATGCAGCACTTCGTCTGCACCATTTCCAGCATGAAGTTTGACGCCTAACAGTAATCAGCCCTTTCCCTTCATTTCCTTCATCTGGAAGTGGAACCATTTGAGCATGATGCTGATAATAATATCAGCCTAAATGCATCCTACACATAAAGCCTCTGACTGGCCTCAATCCTGTAAACCTACGTGATTTTCTTTGCTGGGAAGGCTCACTGAAAATTCCTGACATTAGAATCAAAGTCTTGAGGGTGTAACCTGATTGATTTTGGATTCTTTTTAAAGCAATATCACATAAAAATCTTGATAATGATCTTCAGATTTTTTTTTTCTTTTTACTTTGACCTCATTGTTGTTTTAGTTGGTGAGAGGAAAAATACCCCCCATCTCCTTGCAAACACACACACACACACACTTACACACACACTCTCACACACTCTGGAGGAGCACGTCACTGAGCTCAGGGAATGAGTGGCTCATTAAGAAGAAGGATGTGATATTCTGAATAGAGACTGTGAGACTCCCAGCACGTCTATTTTTAGATGAGATGTCTCTATGGCAGTCACCAATACATACCAATTAAGAATGAAACAAATGCTTTTAAGGTGGGGTTTGCTGTACAGGTCCGTGTGTCCATTCTGAGTGGAGGCAGAGTGAGTTTGCTCGGCATGTTTTTCCTGTATCAGGTTGGGACATGCAGAATGCAGTCAAAGCCTTGGTCAGGCTATTTTTAAATGAGCCCCTGTGGAAAGCAAGATCTAGATTTCTTTTCATTATGATTGCTCTTATATCTTGGGCTGTTGGATGTCCACCAGTACATTGATTTTCTACACATTTTTAGAGCTTCTCAAAGGTAAGGGGATGCATACAAGCTCAGCGATACACTGATTAAGGATTTGTGTTTCAGCTACACCTGGTCCTTTCCTCTGGTGGTGCTTGCTTATCTTGTGAGCTGCTCTCCAGAGTCTCAAGACTTTGCAGTGTTGTGGGGAGGATGACACATCTTTCTTGTCATTCAGTTGTTCGTGACATCCTGTTAGTTCATCCTGCAGTGCTCTTGCCATCCACCTGCCTGGAAAAAAAAAAAAAAATAGAAACTCTGTCCCTTAATAAACACCAGCTTCCCATTCATGACTATCAGGGTTATCAAACAACACAAGCCGGTTTTTGAATATTACAGCAGCACTGGTGTTTGTCAGAGTTGACGCAAGTACATTCATATTCCCGCTTAGTCACTAAGTGCTGTCGTCCATGTTGGAGGTTCCCTGAGAGCTGATGATGGCAGTTTTGTTAGTGGGTTAATATTGACACAGTGAAAACATAATACATGCGCTTAATGAAACTGAAAAACAAAAAAAAAAATAGCATGTCCTTATGCAAACACAGAGAGGCGTTCCACATTTTATCATTTGACAATTAAACTACCCAAGTCTAAAACCTAAGATTCACCTGATAAGTGAAATTTTTCAGAGTCTGGAGCACTACAAACCTCTTACTAATGAAGAAAATGTTACAGAGTTCAGTTTTGGCCATGAAAAAGCTATAAATTCCAGCACATTCTGGGAATTATGTGTCATAATATACCAACTAAAAACACTTATAGTGGCAAGCGCGTTAAGAGTGTAGTGACATCAATTTGGGTAATCTTATCCTTTGTAATAACCCAAGCCTGTAGTGCTCAGCACAGCTTTTGTGCAATGCTGCCAATAAATAAAAATCTAAGCCAGACATCCTATCGGAACAGTTTGCAAACAATTTGAAAACACTGATGATACAGTGCCAATGTCAGTTTAATAAAATATTTTGCTACTGGCTCTTCTTTTGGCTTGAAAAGAAAGAGAAGAGGGTGTAAATAATAGCAGAGGTTTAGAGGATGTGGTGGATTATGGATCAAGAATCAGCTAACTTTGTTGAAAATGCTCTTTGACTAACCACCTCATTCTCTCTGCCCCTTTCCCCTTGTTTTCTGTCTTTCTTCCTCATGCAGTTCCACCAGGTTAGAAGAGTGATGACCATCCTGTTCCTTACTATGGTTATTTCGTACTTCAGTTGCATGAGAGCTGCGCCCCTGAGAGACGCCCCGGGTATGCGGGGCCATCGGACGGAAGGCTATTTGGGCGCCGCTGCGACGGCCGCACGAGGCCATGGGACTCCACAGAGTGGTGGTGGGCCAGGCCAGCGTGGGGAACTTCCCTCACTTACAGACACGTTTGAGCAGGTGATAGAAGAGCTGCTGGAGGTGGAAGGAGAGGCGGCACAGCTAGGACAGGGGGCTGATAAGAGCCAGGGAGGTGGGGGCCCATCCTCGGTGGTCACCACAGAGACCAAGGATGTCGACCTGTACGACTCACGGGTGATGATCAGCAACCAAGTGCCTTTGGAGCCGCCGTTGCTCTTTCTTCTGGAGGAATACAAAAACTATCTGGATGCCGCTAATATGTCCATGAGGGTGCGACGACACTCCGATCCCTCGCGGCGTGGAGAGCTCAGTGTGTGTGACAGTATTAGCCAGTGGGTGACAGCTGTGGATAAAAAGACGGCAATAGACATGTCTGGGCAGACAGTTACCGTCATGGAAAAGGTCCCTGTCCCCAATGGCCAACTGAAGCAATACTTTTATGAGACCAAATGCAACACCATGGGGTACACAAAGGAGGGCTGCAGAGGAATAGACAAGCGGCATTATAATTCCCAATGCAGGACAACCCAGTCCTACGTGCGAGCGCTTACCATGGATAGCAAAAAGAAGATTGGTTGGCGGTTTATAAGGATAGACACTTCATGTGTATGCACATTGACCATTAAAAGAGGGAGATAGTGTATAAAATGTATAGATTTTATTGAAGAGTTTAAAAAAGAGAATAAAGAGAAAATATCTATTTGTATATATACATAACAGGGTAAATTATTCCGTCAAATGAAAATTTTATGGACTGCATGTAAAAAAAGATGAAGTTTATACAGTAAAAGTGATACTACAGTCTATTTATTGAACATATTCATGACCTTGTAAACAATTAAAAAAAATCTGATCAGTCATTTGCGCCCAGTTTAAATTACTATATCACATTCCTCAAGACATTGTGATTTGTTTACGTTGCCAAGAATTAGAAAATGAAGGAAAAAAAAAAACAGGCAAGGAATGAGAGAGGACAGTTCCATCTTTAAAAGCTTGCATGCTGCTTCAATTGTGAATTGAAAAATTCTCCACTTACAAAAAAGGATATGATGCTGACCAAAAAACATTCCGTTTACATATTCAGCAGAAAACAGTTTTCCTCTCCAGTAATTTATCTGTTTACTGTTCTAAACTTCTCAAGGTAATGTTGGAATTACATACTATGTCAAGGTGCTGTTGTCAAAGCTTTGCTGTTTATTTTTTTATCCCCACCAGAGGACAAGATATATGAAAAAAAATCTATCTATATATATATATCTATATATATCTATACATATATATATAAAATCTATTCATTGACATGTTTCTGGGTTAATATTATTCATTTTGTATGTTGTGAAGTTGTTTGCAATATTAAACTGAAATATTTGAAGAAATAAAAATGACTATAGGCAACTGAAAAACAAAATCAATGTCGATAAAGTTTCAAATATGCATTTCTAGGTAGAATAAATTTTATACAGACAGGGAGGTACGCAGGCAAGCACACACACATAACAGTACACACACACACACACACACACACACACACACACACACACACACACATATATATATATATATATATATATATTCATTTGCATGCACATGCACAACATTTGCAGCACATTTTTGACAATTTAATGAAATTCCAAATCATGAATGATGAAGAAGCTCAATAAATACAAAGGAGTCATTGAAAACTGGCTTCAGGAAAACAATATAGCAAAGGTGTGTATGATGGTAATAAATGAACAGGATTGCATGTGCAGGTGTTAGTATATGCTATTCAGAATTGATTAGGATAGTGAGAAATAAGGAAATATTCTTCTAAGTCTCTCATTTTTGCTGCCCAGCACCATTTTATAAACACAAACTTCTACTGAAATGTTCATATACTGGCGTTCAGAGATTTACTTAATTTTCACACTTTCTGCACATGTGATTTCACAATTACAAGAACATAACAGCACAAGAAAATCACCTGCCTATACAAGTGTAGACTAGTACAAGTAAGCTGTGGGTGTACGTGAAGCGTGCCTCAACTTGACACTGATATATTCAACCACCCACACATTTGTGTACATTGAAAATATAGAACAAACACTACCGCTTTAGACACAATATTTCTTTAGAATTCTTTCACAAAAGAAAAATAGCACGACATTTACATTCACTGTGATGTAAGGCTAAATCTATACGAAGGAACTGTTTTGGTATGAAGGCTGTGGCATCTACATTCCCTCTAGCAAAGGTCAAAAACTTTATTTATCTATATCAGAATACTGAAATATCTCATATTTGTTGTACTTTTGATCTCAACCACACCTTTATTACCAACTCTAAGGTAAGTTTGATCTCTGAAGAGATGTCTGTCATTTCGAGATTTGTACAGAGAAAAGATGCTCCACTCCCCGCTCTATTTTTCGAGGATCCTCCAAAGACGTCTGATGAAGAGTTATATTTAATATGCAGAAGATGAGGATAGTCTCTACACCACCTGCAAGAGGAACAGCGCAGAAGCATTGTACGCACCTCTCAAATGATCCACCACCAGGTCCCTTCAGTCAAAGGTAGACGATATAAAGATAAAGCTGAAAACTTTTATCATAAAATTCAAACATATCAGGATGCAGAACAATAAAGAAAAGCTGAGAAGGCATTTTTCTTTCCTCCAAGTACAATTACAATTGTGACTTCAAATGTTGCATTGACTTGAAGTATAACAGAAACATGAAGACAAACTTTATATTCAAAAAATCACACATAATCAAATTAAGTTTCTTGTCTTAAAATACTGCGTTAAAGTAAAGGAGATACACCTTTAACTGTGACTCATTCATCATATAAAAAGTAGAGACAACATCAGCTCATATTGGGTCAGACCAATGCACTTCATCCACAGCAGCTCAAACACCTGCTGTGACCTCAGGGACTAGGGTGTAGACAGAAGAGCAAATTGCTTAAAGGTTTCAACCTCAACAGAGTCGTGGTGCAGTATCCTTCTGCACAATTTGTTCCATAAAGTGTCCTGCAGCTAGAGGGCGCTAGAGAGACAATCCTCCTCCCAGGTGTTTTCTAAATGCCAAAGAAGTTTCTGGTAACATAACCAGCACATATGATGAAAAGTTAATAAATGATTATATATTTTGTGTGTGCTCCCATAAAATAGAATACTAGTCGTTTCTACAATAAATAGTAATGGATTAAGACTATACTAATCGTATTACTACCCTATATCAACTCAAGAAATAATATACGCAACGATGCCATCAATTTACCATATCTTGGTGGTCTATTTTTTTTACACATAGCGTTTTACTGACTATCTTATACAAATTAAATGTATACTGTTTTGTGATTGGGGTTATTTTCCTTTCAAACCATAGAAAACAACGGATTGAGTCCATGAGTTTTCCATTTTCCGAGAGTTCGCTGAACGC
Source organism: Siphamia roseigaster (assembly GCA_029814505.1). NCBI lineage: Eukaryota > Metazoa > Chordata > Actinopteri > Kurtiformes > Apogonidae > Siphamia > Siphamia roseigaster. The sequence continues at coordinate 36,585,919 of JAPTYR010000018.1, read as the reverse complement.
ACCGTGACACTGGCAGCTAGCCTAGCCAGCTAACTTGGCTAATCTGATTTATCGTCTACGTTAAGCGCAGTTAGCTAGGATTACCAATTTTAGTCTAACGTATCTATTCTTTCACGCAGCGTCCACATAACATCAAAAATACTCTCACTTAAGTAATGGCATCGCTTGGGGAGCCTGTGCGGTTGGAAAGAGGTAAAGTTAATTGGCTAGCTAACGTTAGCTGCAAAATATTTGTTGTGACAGACAGGGCGACTTCAACTTATCTCAGCTAGCATTAGCCAAACAGACTAGTAATTGTTTTTGACTCACTTTGGGTTTATGTGGTTAATGCTGCACTAACGATTAAATGTAGATAGTAGTATTATAGAATATAATAGATGGTGAATAATATAATAATACACCACCGTGTTAGCCAATAAAAATAATCAATTTGTGTCTGCATCGTTTCAGCTATTTAGCTAACTAGCCGTCATTGTACGACGATCAATGGAGCGAATGGTAGTTTACTACTTAGCTAAGCTAAGGTTTAAGGTACAATAACACTGGACAGTTGTGGTTTCAGAACATTGATGGACCAGTTTAATCAGAAATAATGATAACATGGGTGACTGTGTATCAATCAGTGTGAGTTTTACGACTTGCAATCTGTAAAAAAGCTGCCATTAGCAACTGTTCAGTCTGCTAATGTATTGTGATTCAATCGCAGCTTCTATGTCCCGAAACTCTCTCGTTTATGTTCCGGTCAATGATCAACGTTGCTGTATGTATTGAAAAATATGCATACAGAAAAGACCAGGTTTACTTCTCGCCATATTGTTTTTTTACACTTGTAATTAGCTGTACTTATATGTTGTTTGATATATGATTAAAATAATGAAAATACATCAGTCTGAAAATAACTAATAATATTTTTTGCTTGAGTTTTTGTCTTAAATTAAGAGAGCATCTCTTAGAAGTATTAGTTTATTTATGAAGTATTTAATAATTTATACTGTGGCTAAACGAATTACTTGAATTGACACTGTAATCTGAAATGCCCAGTCATCACCAGAACATCACGTTAATCCTGTTTTAAACAAATGGAAAGAAAAAGCTAAATCTGAGAAATAATGTTGTCCTTGCAATTTGAGAAACACACGGAGCTTGTTCCACACTTATCTCCCATTTTTCCTCATCATCTTCATCATGTCAGCCCTTGTTTTCATTACAACTGATTTGTTTTCATATGTTGTTGATAGATATTAACCGTGCTATTGAACTGCTTGATAAGCTGCAGAGGACAGGAGAAGTTCCTCCTCAGAAACTGCAAGCGCTGCAGAGGGTCTTACAGAGTGAATTCTGTAATGCTGTCAGAGAAGTGAGACATTTTGACTTTGTTGATTTAAAATAAGATGACATTTTTGTCCTTTTAAATTAAACATTCATTGTGTTACATTGACAGTGACGACTGTTGTCACAGTGCAACTATTGTAAGGGTGTGAGAAAATATTGACCAACGTGGTTTTTCTTAGGTTTATGAGCATGTATATGAAACGGTTGACATCAACAGCAGTCCTGAGGTCAGAGCCAATGCCACAGCTAAGGTAGATCCCAATATATCACTTTCTAAATTGTATTTCAGCCTATATGTTTTGCAAAAGTGTCTTCAGCTGAACACTTTACACATTTTAAAAGTGCTTTGAAGGTGCACATATTATACAAAAGGTTAACAGCATCATTTGTTTGTTGTTAGGCTACTGTGGCAGCTTTTGCAGCAAGTGAAGGACACTCTCATCCACGCGTTGTAGAACTGCCCAAGACAGAGGAAGGCCTGGGTTTCAATATAATGGGTGGAAAGGAGCAAAATTCACCTATTTACATCTCAAGGATCATCCCAGGTGGTATTGCTGACCGACATGGAGGCCTGAAGAGAGGCGACCAGCTTCTTTCAGTTAATGGAGTGGTATGTTGAATCTACACATGCATTATATATGAATCATAATATGAAAGCCTCTTATCTGTGAGGTAAAATGTTTTTTGTTTTTTTCCCTGCATGACTTTTGTCAAAGTAACGCAAGGCCAATCACTGACATTGTAAATACTTCTCATACATTTGTTCCTACTGTTGGAGAGTTGAGATACGCTGTTGCCAATAACGTCTCATTTTCAGTGAATCCACCACATCAGATGCCTTACTACAATACAGTGCTGTTTAATACTGATGGGTGCCACTGGACACTTCAAAATCTGCCAAAAAATAAAGGGCAAAAAAAATCAGCCAGTTGACTACATGTTGTTTCGTTTGTGTCATGAAATATTTTCAAATTTGATTTGGGATTCACAAGATGCACATAAAGAGGATTGAGATGCCATTGCTCTCTCACCTTGCTACTTAAATGCCATGTAATTAAAAAAAAAAAAAAAAAAACTAGGTGAAAATAAGAATAAATAATTAATATAAACTATAACAGAATATTAAATATATAAATCAAGCCTGCAGCTGCTGTGGAGCGTTTTAAAGTGGCAAATGCTGAAATCAAAAGGAGGGGAAAAACACCCACTACAAATTACACACCCTGCAGGACAGTCACATCTGACAGAATCTCAACACTGATCATATTTACACTTGTTAATCACATATTTAATCGACTACCTGCCTCAAAAACATCTCTGAGCTGCAAAAGACTCTGGTCACAACGTAGATTTTCTACAGCCAGAAAACTGAATCTAAGGAAATATCTATGATTATAGTTTCCTCTCAGACCACATGAAATATACTGAAAAGTAATTATGGAATCTTTGATGAATGACGGTGGGGGAGCAAACTATCAAACACCGCATCTTAAATTTCAATGCATATGCTGCAGATTAAGCACAGTATATGCATGTAGTTAAATAGAGATAATAGTGTCAAATGCTGACTTTAGATCAGCGTGTGTCACTTTTTATTATCATTAATAACAAAAGACAAAGCATCAACATGATATTGGTGCAGTAAGGCAGACACTCTTTATCTCATAAGTTTTCTTCTTGTATTAGTATATACTGAGGTTATTGCTTCAAAATTACTGCATATGTTGAACAATTTATTCATTATTTGATAATAAAGGAGCCTATTTGTTGAGTGTTGTGTTTCTTCTGTGGTTTTAGAGTGTGGAAGGCGAGCACCATGAGAAAGCTGTGGAACTCCTCAAAGCAGCTCAGGGCACAGTTAAGCTGGTCGTAAGGTACACCCCTAAAGTCCTAGAGGAAATGGAGTCACGCTTTGAGAAAATGAGGTCGGCGAAGCGCCGACAACAGAACAACTATCCCCAATAGGATTTTTCCATTTTGATGCCCAGTTCCCTTGTCTCTCCTCCTCTAGCCTTCTGGCCATCTGTTCTGGTCTATTTCTTATCTCCCTGCCCAAAAAGTGTAACAAACAACCCAAGTTTAGTTGTAGTTCATACTCGCACACACTGTATATTGTGCTTCTATCATTTTTAATATTTTCCATTATTACTGTACTGGATGCTTCTGCTCTAGGAGAAAACACTAGAATAACCATGATTGTCAGTGTAGGTGTTCACTCACACCCTGTGCATTATTTTTCAATTGACAATTTGAATGCAATTTTGAAGACTAACTACACACCTCCTTTTAGTGGGAAGGTAATGTTTTTAATTCTTTTATCACAGCCACTACCAAGTGCCTCAGGGCAAACAAGTTTATCTTATGTACTGTGTTCATGATTCTTTGTTTTTGTTTCTTTTAACTGATTAAGGCAAGTAGTGGTAATTAAATGCATAAGGCAAGAATCGTTATATGCTTTCCATCTGTTCATCTCAAAAATAACTTTGATGGTACATACATGTTAAACCCCTTTAACTACAAAGTTAAATCACTTTTTTTTCTTATTGCCACTCTCCAAACATCAGATCAGAAAAAGTTCAATCTCTGATAATTAGGGGAAACCAGGAAAAGATTGCTTTTGACAAAGTTAAGCTTGCTGTTGGTTTTCTAAGATTATACCTGGATTTCCCCCCAGTGTTTTGTAACATCATGCCACACTATAAAAACCTCATTCTGTTCTGTGCAGTTTGAGCTGTAGCTGATGTATTGGGGACTCGGCAACACTGAGCATAAGTCTTTTAACTACTGAGACACTTATATTTTTGCAAATATCAAAACACGTAACCTTCATAAACAAAAGCTCTACATTTAGAATGACGTAAGATAAAACATACGCATTCAGTTCAATTTGTCCTGACATAAATCGTAAATGTACTTTTAAGTCATTGTTTTCTTTATACAGCTACAGTACTGATACAACTGAGAGATGAGTTACTCAACGCTTGTCTCTGATCTTTACTAAAATCTGCTTTTTAGAATCATTTACATCAGTCAGTAAAACTCTCAAAGCAATCCATTGAAGATGTGTTTGCATTGCTCTTTTGACAACCAACCAACACTGATCCACACTGTTGAGAAAAGGTGCTGTAAATCCATTGCAATGGTTTGATAATTTTTATTATTTTCTGTCCAGCTATAAAATTAAGTCACTCAGTGTTTTGCAAAACACAAAGTATGTTTCAAGCGACACATTCATAGGGTCTTTATATTAAATCTTTGTGGTCACCAATGTCTCGAACGATAGATCACACTAAGATGTATGGTCAAAGTTATGCTCATTTCACACTCAAAGATATTTAATTAATGTAGTTGAATGTTGAGTTTGAACTTTTTTTAACCTGTCCGATTTGTGTGATACCTACAAAGTTGTTTTATTATTCCTATCTTTCCTTTATTCCTTTACTTTGCTCAGTCAAGGCAAACTATTTCAGGAAACAAAAACAAGAGATTATAACAAAACATGTCATTAATGCAACAGTCATTTCATTCCGATTTGAGCTTTGATGCAATAATAATTTGAGCTTTGATATGAAAACAATGTTAAATACACAACTTTAATATTTTAATTTCCTCACTTCACAATAGAAGGAAACCTTTGTATCTGCACATAAACTGAGATTTCCTGAGGTTTCCTACTTTGAGACCTGTGTGCGTTATGCCAATCACACAAGACCTTCAGTCATGGCTTCTTTTAAATGGTTTTTCGCTAGTCTGCTTGCTTTCCCAATGAATGCAATTAATGACACTCATCACCGATTATCCAGTCTGAGTGTGTAAAGGTACAAAGCATCCCAGAACCAATCTGTCATTTATTTTAGATATTTATTTATATGTGTTTATCTTAATTTTAGATACAATACCATGTATATAGCATATTAAACTAGGGTTTAGATGAGCAAGCCATACTGTTTGTCCAGTCTCAGGATCAACACGTTACAAAACTGATACTGGAGGTAGTGATGTATATAGCTCTGATTTATTTAAGAAACTCAATGAAGTGGTGGGTAAAGTAACAGAAACGATGAGTACGTGGAAGCATTTTACCTTGAAATAGTGTTAGAAAGGCACTGTTTAATACAAAAGAGATTTTACAGGTTTTCATGGACTAGTCGATCATGAGTACTAGATATCTGTATGTTGTTGCAGTTATCTACATCACCTAATTATATAGTTGTACACTTCCAATGACCATTTCATGTAAAATTGGATTACCAATTGACTGGTATTTTCACAGGTGTAGCTACTTTGTTATATAGTTACTCTAAATGTAACACGTCTTTGTTTTCAGAATTTGTTATTTTACCCACCACCTTGTTGTGTATAAATCCAGTACAAAGAAGGGAATAATTTGCTCTGAAAATGGTAAAAGGTTAGTTTGTTAAGTTCTTTGGCTGAAGCGAATGTATACTGGGTGTGTCAAAATGTCCCTGTGTGCTGTAAAAACAGGTCTATAACAGAAAAGCTTGTATTATCAAATGACTCACTAAAACACTTTGTACTAGGGGTGTAACAGTACAGAAAAAGTTCGGTTCTGTATGTTTTTTTGGGTACATTGAAGGAGACCAATTTCGTAAATTTGACTTGTTACCAAAATTATAACCAATCTTCACAAATTGGTGTCAACACACTGCTTTTGTTTTTTTCCGACTTCAAATTTTCAACATTAACTCCATTGATGTAACCGACAGGGAATCAGAAATGCTCCTCAATTGCAGACCTTAGAGAAGACGGAGGGTCTTCCAACTCTGGCTTTTGTATTTGTGGCGCTGCTCTGAGCTTCCATGTTGGTTTAAATTCAGCATATATATGGTGCATGTACCGCTTAAACATCTCTTTGACATCAAATATTGCACATGGTTTCCACTTGTGACCACCCTGCTCATAGTATGTGCATTTCTCTTCATGGTCCGTGTGGAAACCTAAGGTGAGTGTTTGTGTTCTTCACATAGGCTATATGTATTCCTTCGATACACCTCTGTATTATATTGAAGGCCCCGAACCGCAATGTTTTTTTACAAACAAGTGCACTGTTACACCCCCTACTTCGGAAAGCACAAAAATCAATATCTTTTCAAAAGGTGCGAAATTAAAGGCTTTTGTTGATTTTTGGAGAATGGTTTGATGGTGATAATATTGAGTTAATCACATTTTTCTCCACATTGTTATTGTCGTCCACGTCAACACAAACTTTCCTATTCCTTCAAACGTCAAATTTATCCCCCCCAAGATTATCTTTACTCAAGCAAGAGACAGATATAGTTAATTTGTACAAATTTGTATGTTATTGCAAGAAACCTGACGATACGTGACGGACACATTGAAACACGTGCCATGTTTTCCTGTATTCTTGATTTTTTAAAAATGCTGAATTTTTGACAGGATTAAATAATACACAGCACTGCAAAAACTAATTGCAACTCAATTATCTATGCAATTTGTTTGGAAAAACCTTTACAAAATGGCTGACATTTCAATGATGAATGTTTTAACTGGACAGAAATGCAATATGACATGTTCAACAACTTTGTGGCATCACTGTAATAAGACACAGTTATAGCCTGGTAGAGTTTTAGAATTGTTTTCATATCGGTCACTACTCATTGGTTGCGTAACAGATTTCAAAGTGGTACGAGTCTGTTATTAAAGATTGTCCGGATGCATGTAGAGGCAAAGGCTGATGGGAAAGTGTGTTTAGGAAGGGACCATTCCTTAGGTTATTTAGAGCATACTTTGGTTTTATAAGCTGATGATTTAGCAGAAGCGGTGAGGTGTATATAAAAGAAGAAATGTCTTAATAATGTATAGTTTGTAAATTGTGTTTTATCAACCTTCAGCGCATTAGAGTCACTGCTCACACATTCACACTCGCAGACACACACACGTACAATGTGTGAGAATGGCAAGCTTTCCACTGAATGTCACTCAGCTTCATCTGAATTAGTTGCTAAATTTTGTGACGTACTCTTCAACTTTCTACCTTGTGTTGTCTATATATTGGAATGGTCAATAGAGTATTTTTTATATTAGTTTTCTTTTGATATTTTCTCAATTTTTATAAGTGATTTTCCTAAAAAATAAACTCCAGGAAAGACTGGTACGTCAATTTTGATTAAGTACCAATGGCCATATCAGCAAAGCTTCTGAGAAAAGCAGCACTGATTTAAAATGGATGTACGAACATTTGGAATATGAAGACGAATGGCTTAGATATGTGCTTTTCTTAAATCTAAGCAGATTTTGTTTTTCTTTTTCGTACCAAGACCAAACTTGCAACATTTGTGAAAATTTTGATAATATTTTGAAATGTTTAGTGCTCGTTTAGGACTCTTAGCTCTAAGCTGTGTTGTATTATTATTTTTAGTTTTCTGGTTTGCTGTCTTATTTACTGTGTTACATTAATGTGGAATGTAAAATGTTGTGATGTAGAACATAAATCACACCAAGGCTAAATAAACTGCTTGAAATGATGACCTTTAAATTTGTTTTTCCATCACCTGTTACACACAATATTTCATGCCGTTTTATTTAGCCGTCCCTAACAGCAGAAACATCTGGAGGACAGGTTTGTGATCATAACAAACAGCATGTTCATAGCTGTGTCTCTGCCTTCAGAAGATGCTGCAAAATACAGTCTTCACTCTCTAGAAACTCGGCACATACCGCTGGTGCTTCAGCTTCAACAGAAGGTATGCAGGCTTTTTTTGACGCAGAACTGGAAACACTTCAGCTGCCAAGAAATATTTGAAGAATGATCCAGAAATGACCTTTAATGACTGGGAACGTGTCAAATTTAGTGACAGTCGTACAATGTTTCTTTTACACTCTGGT
>JAPTYR010000018.1:36241607-36252123 GCA_029814505.1 Siphamia roseigaster | reverse complement strand
TGAGTGAGTGAGTGAGTGAGTGAGTGAGTGAGTGAGTGAGTGAGTGAGTGAGTGAGTGAGTGAGTGAGTGAGAGAGACAGAAAGAAAAAAAAAGCGGTTGCTTCGTTTAACATCACAGAAGTCCAACTGCGCTTAACAGATAAACCGTTATTGACATCTGGAACAGTATTTTAAAATGTTGATTTTTTTGGGGGGGTGCTTCAACCGCCGCCTGCCCAAATTTAATTTAAATATTTTCTGTCATTCCACCCGCCCAATCCGCGGTTTATCTGCAGCTGCTATCCGCACATCTCCATTGGTCACTTTCTGAATCAAGTACCATTACTATCAAATGTTCAGAGTCCACAAACACCCACAATGCACACACTGTGCTGCAATCACTTCTATGAGCCAAAATATCAGGACAAATAAATGTGACTTTAAGTGGTACAATGACGCATTATTGATTCAATGTTTTACTTTCTACTCTGTGCAACTATGTGCCTGGATAAATAACATGGTTAACTTCAGTGAATTAATGTGCTGAAGTTTTCTTTGGCCCTATAATAAAAACAAAGTATTTAAATGGGTAATTAGAAATCAACTGAAACAAAAAAATATCATTGTTATATGTTTTTCAGCTATATCTTCTTGGCCTGCAGTGCAGTAATTTTTTTTTTGCATAATCCTGCTGACAGATACAGAAGCAAGCAATAACACAAATGTAACCTCCTTGGTGGAGGTAAACAGACCTCTCTGTCCAGTCATTGTACAAAATTAATACTTATTCTGCTTTGCCATGCAATAATTGAAGACTAAGACAGCATAGAGAAGAGGGCTTCTGGCCACTACGGATGTCCATTATTGACATTCAGTCTTCACCTTTTCATACTGTGACAGAACAGAGACAGGTTAAGGGAGATAGGACATGAGCTCATGGGACAAGGAAGTAGTACTAACATACAGAAAGCCAGAGAGATGAAAAGGACAAGTGATTACCAGCCACCTCGCTCTGTTCTGCTAACCATGGATGCCAGGTGGAGGATTTAAAGCAGTTAAAAATAAAAGTCTGATTCTGATTTACTGAGCTGCTTGCCTGGAAACCATGTGACTCGAATCACATGAGGAGAGGGAGGAGGAGACTGGCAGCAGGGTTGTGTGTCTGTGTGTCTATGGGGGCTGGACATACACACGCAGCATGTATTCCACTCCTGGCACCATAATAAGCTTTGTGATCAGTTTCCTTGGTTTCCACTGACAGTAAGCAGATATAGGCAGCTTGGAGAGGTAAACAGTAGCAGCTCTTTCTGGTGCACTGCCACAGGCACTGACACACAAGAGAGGTGGGTGGGAAATGAGTAAGAGAATTAGGGAGAGAGAAAGAGAGAGAAAAAGATGATTTTGTGCAGAAAAAGTGGGGGATGAAGCAGTGATGCACCTGTTGGTATCGAAGGCAGAGGCAAGCCCGCTACAAACCCTTTAGGGTTTTTTTTAACTTTCAAATACATTTTTGACCCTGGCAAAAAGCAAATATATCATCTTTCATCAAAATGTTGTGACTGACCATATCAGTCTGTCAAATTATGACTGTACTCAACTTCCGGTATTAAGAAACAAATACAATAACATTCTTCTATGATAACTAATGCAAATTAAACTACGGTAGCTCATTGTGACAAACATTTATGCAATGACAACTTACAATAACTGCAATAATCTTATTGTCATGAATGAGTTAAAACCAGTTAATGTAAGGTAAAATGACGGTAACCTGGGGCTGTTAACATGGCTCATGTTAATATATGATGTGAGTAAATAACAAAAAGTACCTCAATGTGACTTCTATAACAATTAAGATGAAAATGCAGTTTACTGGTCAGCGCAATAGAGTCCTCATTTACAGACATTTTAAAAAACAAACAAACATTATTTGGTAAAAGATTCATAAATTCCAAAATATTATGCCCTGTATCCCACAACAATGCCAAACGGCAGTATAACTACAGTGATTCTATGCTGTGCAGACTACTTAAAATGACATTAAGATAAATTCTAAACCACAATTTCACATGATCAGGATGTGACGCCAGAGTTACATTACCCAGCAATACAGTAACATATACAGTATGTGTACATGTGTGTAAACATGTGGGAGGGAAATGGAGAACGGGTAAAAAGGGCACTTTGTTGGACACATGCTAGTTTGTGCACTACAGAGGCTGTGACCTACTTTCCAGTCTATCAGACAGACACACACACACACACACACACACACACACACACACACACACACACACACACACACACACACACCTCTTGACAAAGGGACAGGAAGGCAGAGGTTAGGTATGCACTAAGCTTCATTTGTAATACATGCATTCCACTGGAAAGAGCTCAATGCGGCTGTGCTTTCTTTCAGCCTGCCTGTCGGTACAAGCAACTTCTGCACACAGTCTCCTGCATGACCGAAAATAAAAGATAGGGCCTGATGCTTGTGGTATACATTATGTGCTCATATGCATTCATATACACTTGTACACAGCCTCTCTCTACTTTAAAAACACACAAATATGCACAGCATACAGAAAAATCTGCTATGTGGTTGAAAGAGCATCTTCAGCAACTTGATATTCACTTGTCACAATTGCGATAGCAAGATAAAGTCAACTCATCATCGCATTAAGGACTACATATTTCCTACAACACACTATGAAACAAGATGCTCGCGAAACAAACTCCTTCATTCCTTCCAAAAATCACTTTGCTAATCCAACATTTGTCTAGTGTTAAGAAATGAGTAAACCAATGAAGACTGCCCACACACAGGCATGCACATAGACACAATGATAGAACACACTAAGCACCATGATTCCAACACAACATTAAATCAAATGTTTAAAAATAATAATAAGAAACACAGCAGCCATAAAGGACTGAGCAGCACCATCAACCTGACAGTTAATGTTTAAAAAAAAAATATTCATCAACATACCGATTCCATGGCTGTGGGAGAATATCAGTGGGCTAAAATCCAACTCGAAAACACCTGCAGTTGCAAACTCCACAGAATTCTGGAAAAACAGAATGAAAACAAAACCAAGCATTAGTATAAGCACTTGAACATTCCTTGTGATGGCTGTGCATTTGGGTGGATGCAGAGGGTCATGGCAACCCTTCCTTGATCAGTAGAGTCCAGTGGAAGGACAATATACACAGGTCTTTGGCCTTCTTTATTTGTCCCCTAAGCAGTCAAGACCTGGTACTGTTGGAGCAAATGTATGACAATTCACCTCTCCATTGTAAACTGTATTCAATGCAAACAGTCATATGAAGAATGCGAGCACATGAAAAAGAGTTCCAGCATTAAATTCTATACCAACAAATACACTAATAGTTGTGAGTTCAAATCTATTGAACGGGCTGTATTTCATGGTGTGTCAATGTAATGCAGAGAAGAAAACATTCTATTAACTAGAAAAGCACTCAGAGAGCGCAGACTCCGCCAAGGAAGATCAGCCCTCGCACCTGCCCTTCACTTCTGCGAGCAGTGGTCTGCCCTGACCAACCGAATGAAACACACGTGCCCCCCCACCTTCACTGATCACCACTAAAATGTAATCATTTGTTCCTTTTGTGAGTATCAACATTTCATGAAAATTTCAGCCAAATCTGTCCATAACTTTTTGAGTTATCTTGCTAAAAGACAGACAAACAGAAACACCATCAAAAATAAAACTCTGCCATTCTTTGGCAGAGTAATAATGATGCCAATGAGTGTGCATAGCATCTGCTCAAAGCTACAGGTAAGAGACCAAGATGGTCATGTATGTATTGAAGCAACTATTTAATAACTGAATGCCATTTGATAAATTCGTTTGGAGCACTTACATGTTGACAGAAGATGCCTTTTCTGCAGCAATATAAATATGATTCGATAAAACCATCTGACTAAACCAAGGTCAGAAAAGAGCATTCCAGAAGTTATGGAGGTACCAACATGGCCCGGGCCAAAATGCTTTAATGCAAAATACTTTTAGCATCTGCATCACAAACACAATGTGTTCTATAGTTTCAATTTATCACCTCTTATTATTTCATCATACTCCTTGCAGCAAACAAATGACAAACTAGAAAAGCACTCGGAGATCGCAGACTTCACCAAGGCAGATTAGCTCCCACCCCCCTTTCCTTGTGCCAGTATCAACATTTCCACAAAAATTTCAGCCAAATCCATCCAACGTTTTGCATTATCGTGCTAAAAGAAAGACAAACAAAGACAGTTGCCAGCAAAAAACACAACTCTGCTGGTCCATGGCGGAGTAATTAAATATTTTAATGAGTTCTGAAACTTTCGTATTACACAGTGCCATCTCACTCACCTTCACCTCCAGTTTGTAGTTTACAGTAACACTTTGTTACTTGACTCTTCTGGTTAAAAATACAAATTCAATGTCAAATGAAAAATGACAGTACTGCAAATGCAGAAGACTCTACGTGGCATGTTAAATAAGTGAACAAACAAAAAAACAAATTACAGATATCAAAAATGATTTTACATTAAACAATTGTAAAACCAATATAAATTGATAGGTTAGTGGCCAGACCCTTGCACTGTATTAAACATGGCTGCCCTCAAAGGACATTTCCATATCTGGTCTCCCATCAGTAGCAAAACAAGGCACACAACGGCCCAGCCCGACCAGCTCCAGCCTACCACCCCCACTGAGGGTTGCGTTTCTAACCCTTCTGGCTGGTTACCCTCCCCACTGACCCCTTCCAACTATGAGGACAAGGGTTTATCAGGATTTAGGAGGCGGGACATAGGAGGGTATTTAACAGAGGCCCTGAGTTGAGCTATACTGGTACCATCCCCCCACCCCAGTTGAACCCACATTTGTTCCATCAGTGTGGTTTTAAGTTATCAAGGGAGACAGGAGACCAACACTCAGCAGAAACAAACTGTCATGTTTTAACTTCATTTCATAGACACAGCAACTACATATAGATGCAATCTACAGCTGACTCCACTGCCTACAGATTTATACAATAAATGTGTCAATTTATTATGTGCAAGTTCTTATTTTCATCACTGCTACAGCATAACAGAGGACTGGTGTTAAGAGAACAGAAGCAAAGGCAGATACTACAGACAGGGTAGCAGGTGGGTGCGTAGAGGAGGATTAAGGCCAGACCCCACTTGGATGTCCTAAGTGGTAAAGACGATGGTGGTTAGACAGACATTGTGTTTGTATTGGAGCGGAACCTGTGGGGTTTTCCCAGCGGGAAAGAAAGGATTGAGGGATTGCAATAATCCAGCCAGGAAACATAATATTACCCTCAATAAGGTTTGAACGCAATAAAAAAAAAACAAGACAATTCACAGTCTTCAAAGCCTCACAAGTGTCTAACCAAAAATTGTACCACGAGAGACTAAACAACACTTCATCACCGAGTACAAATTCAGATATTTAAAGCTAATCTTTAGGGTATGAAGCATAGACTGCAGACAACATAGATTCCTTTTATAATATGATCTGCTTCCAAGAGGGAGTGTACTGATTCTGTCATTAAATAAACAGCACTATAAAAACTTTCCGACTCATCTACCATTTCAGGGTTTTCACTACCATTATTGAGATTTAAGAGCAGCAACTAAATGTTTTTTGCAAAGCATTTGAATTGCGGAAACATAACACTTTTGACTCTGGAGGGAATAATACCATATTAGCTGGAGGACAAAGTGTTTTTCTGGAAATAAGCACTTTTAAAGTGAAGGCTGTAAAAATTTTGTGTTTGCTTTAATATTGATCAGATTTTGTTTTATTTTCTTTGACCAAAATTATGAATGGATATCCGCCTCCAATTATTTGGTTGGTGCACTTTAATCTGCAAACTGTTACATGTTAATTCATGACTACTAACAAAATGATGACTGACAAAATGACAATCTTCGTTTGCAAAAAAAAGTACGATAACTGTGAGCTGCTGTCCAGTTTCTGACCTCAGACAAACTGCATGTCTGAGTAAAAACATTTTGGATTAATAAAAAAAAAAAAACAACAACAAGAAGACAAAATAGAAGAGTCTTGCTAATTAGTGGAAAACAATGAAGCTGTCACAGATGAATGGTTCAAAATTAGAAACCCGTGGACGAGTATATGTGAATGAATTTCAACCTACTTTAAGAAAACCCCCTTTAACTAAACCTATAGCATGGCAAGCAGTCATGTGAAACTATGCAGAAGGGATATGGTGCTTTGGCACCATTGTCAGGATCTAGTGTACTAGCTTAATAGCATCTTCTACACAAAATGCACCCAAAACAGTGCATCACTTAAAAGAGCTAAAAGTGACAACTGTTGCTCTAGCGGTGTACACAATTAGTGTTTATAACCACATTCTCAGCAACAAAGCCACTCATTAAAGATAGTAAAATGAGGTTCTTGAAGACTATTAAAACATTTCATTAATTTCCTATGTTGAAAATATTTAGTTTCTTTAGCACAAAATGGAAATAATAGCGTTAAAAATGAAAAAAAAAATAAATAAATAAATGACATCAGTGTAATCCAGATTTTCCGAAATTGTTGCAGCCCTATTTTATTTAGTGATTTTTGTGTAATAAAGTTGATATATTTTACTGATTCTTGAGCTAAAGTGGACAAATCACCATTGGATACACAAACAAGACAAAACATAGCAAATGTGACAGCCTGAGTAATTAAAGGCCAGTACCAATGGCCAAAACAAAAACCGGATCATCTTATAATGGACATGCAGAGTGTTCCCAGTCTATTTAAGTAGCCTGCACTTAAAAGAAAGTAGATTATACTACTGAAAGTGTAGAACAGTGTGATGAGGAACCTGTTGCTGCACCCCTAAGGGGCGCCACATCTCGGGAAATTTGGAGGCATGCCCTGGATCTCCACTCTCCACACACAGGGGATGGGGACATACCAGTTGAGTTGCACGCCTCAGAATGGATACACCAAATAATAATTTTTCCTCAATTATATGAATCGATGATCGGTTCATTTGTTGGTTTGTTCATTAGTTAATTTGTCGGTCAGTTAATTTGTCAGTCATCCACTTCCTACTGTGAATCAAATGTTCCTTCCACTCCAGTGTCATCTGATCATCTGGACCAAAATCGTAATCATGATTAAAATTTGATTAATTGAGCAGCCCTACACAGGTTTGTCTGCAGAATTTGTGATGGCCCGATCTGCATTTTTTGACCCGATCACCAAAAAACTTGATCTGCCAATTGCCGATCACTGTCGGAATTTTAAATCTCCATTTCATCTGGCATACGGCAAGTTTTACATCTTTCTCACACACTTTTAAGAAAGTCCGAACAGGAAAAGTCATTGTGCTGTCGAGACGCACCTGTACTGTAGGCTAGCTTGCTTTCCAGTTTGAAAAAAAGGGTCGCTAGAAAATTACTTCACGTCATCAGCTTTTTGATAGGTATGTTTTTCCCATCGCCGATCAGGCGGATTTTAGGCCATATCTGCCGATCGAGATCGGCAGCCGATCGAGATCGGCAGCCGATCGAGATTGGCAGCCGATTGATTGGTGCATTATTATACAGAATGAAACTGAGCTACACAAGACGTGCACGGATATGTGGGTGTGTGTTGGGGCATGAATAGAGTTCGGACCGAGGGGAAAAGTAGTCCATTTGTCGGAGCATGCCCAGGGGTAGTGGTCCATGATTTTCAGAGCAGGACTAGCGGTCCATCATTGTAGAGCGCACGCAGGGCAGGGGTTTGAAGCGCGACTTCATCCATCATTGTGGCACATGCATGACGAGATTGGGGTTTGGATTCATGATCCATCTGCAGTGGGGTTGAGGTCTGATTTTGTGGGCGCATGTGGGATGATTGTCAGAGTACACTCAATAGCAGAAGTGGCAGGCTTTAATCTTCCTGTAACTCTTCGGGCCCTGCACACATGCGGTGAGTGACAGAATCTGGGCTGCAAAAAAAGATAAATCAGCTACACATTGGCCGATGTCGATAAATAGGTGAGACCCTATAATCGGCCCGATTAATGGGTCAGGCTCTAATATAAAGTAATCTGCAAACAGTGGGGTGGCAATCTGCGACTGGTCTCAGAACATTCTGGGCATGTTAGTTAGATAGAAAGTCCCTTTTGCACTCATCTATTGCAAATACTAGAGCCTGACTGACTATGGGGTATCACATCTTTTCCCAAAAGTCTGCTCTCCCCAGCATAAAAACTACATGCTAGTCCAATATAAGACTAGTGTAGACAGCATGTTTTTTATTTATTTATAGAACAGCAGCTTATCAGCTTATCAAGCAATTCTGCATCGACCGCCACTGAGACATTTTCTAAGTTTTAGAATTATGTACATATAGGGAGAGAAAACGTGTACAAATTGACAAACCAAAGAAATCCAGTGAGGTGGGGCCAGATGAGGCCAAAAACCGTGACAAATGCAGAATCAATAAAAATAAGTCAGTCAGCCACAGTTCAAGCCTCCACAAAGTCCGATTGTAAAGGCTGAATATTTGTGACCCATTTGGTCCAGAGCCCCACAAAAACAATTTTCGTAAGATGAAGAAAAATTATTTCGATCAAATAAATGTCATTCACTACATCGCTCCGCTCCTGTAGGATGTAGACAGCATTTTAAAGATATGCAAAAAATAATTTGTGAGATGAACAAAGATTTAAGCAAAGTTAATTCATATGTCCACTGTTAACATGAGACCATTACATCCTGTGTATATCAATGTTCTTAACAGCAGATAAACCTGTGTCAGCCAACATGTCAGATATTGGTTGGTATGTCCGATTACTTTTATTTTATTTTTTTAACCCCCAATATTGGTATCGGACACAAAAATCCTATACTGCTTGGGCTCTAGCAAACACCAAGATATCATTGCACATCATAAGAACTTCACCATTATGTATGTACACATTGCTAATCAGTCATTTCATGTTACAGCCTGACTTCAGTCATTGTATTAATATTATATCTGTTATGTTTATATTATAAAAGAAGTAGACTGTGCGTCTCGGGAATAACAAAAAATCTAGAAAGAGCTGACTGCTGCAGTTCGGCACAACTATGTATTTTTAGTCAAGAAAGAGACTACAGAAAACGGCAAGTTGATAGGATGAACAATTTGGGAGATATTACTAATTTTGGAATACAATTGTCTTCCAATCACATTGCCAAGCCCAAAATCATAGAACAAACAACAGGACCATGCAGCCATGGTGTAAACATCTAATCTGCAGAACAGACATCCCCGCCGAGAGGTTATTCAACTGACAATGTCTGAGGAATTTACCGAGAAGTAAAGGAATGAACTGTATCAGAGGCAAGTTTATTACATACTATCACATTTAGAACCTATGGATTCCCACAGGTCAACATGCCAGTCTTATCAATATGCCCAGTTCAGTGGGCATATTTAAAGCACTGACATAAATGGATAGGTCATATATAAATGCTCAAATATCAGCTAAAACTTAGATTTCAATTTTATTAAATACGAATAAATCATTTCAACTAGCCTTGGGGCAACAGTTCTTTCTTCATGCTGTGTTCACTCAAGGCCAAATATTCTGCATGCTAATAAATAATCACAGGCAAATGTCTACCTCCACATCACCATGACAACATATCTGCAAATGAAATTCTTCATCTACGGCTCGACCTACCCGTTATTTAACAGCCAAAATAATGCCAGTGTTTGCAAATGCACTTAAGTAACACAATGACGGTGTTAATATATATTGATGAGGAAAATCAATCTGAGTCAGTACTGTGCACTAACAAGTACTTTGTGTCATCTATGCATTTGTACTAACAGATGAACAACACAATGGTGTAAATGAGATCCACCTTGATTTAAACATTGGCCTTCAACAAGAGCCAAAGACTGCTTTTGATACCCAGGACTATGACTGCAGAGAAATGATAATCACCTCAGTAGAAAAAGTGTCAGATCATGCTGTAACATTTGGACATATTTTGTGTTCAACGGGCTCTGTCATGTAAGCAGAGTAACTTATATGCATCTATTACATATTTGAGTCAACACTTTGACATTATTCACCTAAAAATGTTATGTTCCTAAGTTTTGTTCTATGACGGTAAATTACTGCTCGGTAAATACGGACTTGTTTTAGGCTTTAGGCAAACATTCAAAACATGCAGTTCAACAGAAATTGATATGTCAGACAACACCTTTTCGATTCTGTTAAACTATGGTGAAAATACATTTTGTAGTAACAGTCTTTTATTGACATGACAATGTGGCAACATGTGGACAGCCAAAATGTTGGCTTATTTTTTAAAACAGCAAGCCAGATAAATTTCACAATACTTAAATGTATTTAATACGAACACATAGACAGTGCCTTTCAAGCAACTCACAAGTGTTCAAACGTATAAATATCAATAATATTCACAAAATAGGGGCGGCACGGTGGTGCAGTGGTTAGCACTCGTGCCTCACAGCAAGAAGGTCGTGGGTTCAAGTCCAGCACC
>JAPTYR010000018.1:36021890-36041427 GCA_029814505.1 Siphamia roseigaster | reverse complement strand
CGTAACTGCAAAGCTGAGGACCACAGCCTGAACCTTGATTAAACAAATTGTCTACACAGTAACTCACTTTGAAGGGCTTTATTTTTGGCTAAAATGCACGGCATCAGTAAATCTTTAATATGTGTTGCACAATAACGTCTGTGACCGGATATAACCATAAGTGAAGGTCATTTTAAAATAAAACAAATCATCTGTGGTTCATTATAATCATCATTAAATTATCAAACATCATTAAATGTCCGGTAAATTATTTTGATCCATGAATCTTTTTTATTATTATTATTATTATTATTATTATTATTATTATTATTATTTCACTTCCTTGCCCGCTACCTGCCCATATTTAAGTTAATTTTACCCATGCTCATACCTGTGAAAATTCTTATTATTCTCTAAATGATTTTGCTTGGTTAAATAAGTATTGTTTCATTCATGGGGGAAAAAAATGCAGTTTTACTTTTGTACTTTATTACAATTCGGGAAGTTGTATTATTTTTTTTACTTTTACTTTCAGCAAGTAAAGGAGTTGAATCAGTACTTCTACTTTTATGAGTATTTTTTTCACCCAAGTACCTGTACAGTACTTCTACTTAGCCCTTTACTAACTGATGTGTCAGTGGTGACGCATTTGAAATGTATTATTTATCTTAAATATTCATTTAAATGTAACCGTTTGCTCACACTTTGGTTACACTTCCAGTCGTTGTGATAGACTAGACCTTGTTCTTTCCATAGACATTTAATTCCCATTGTTTCTTCTCTGAATTCTGACTTTAATTCTGATTTTCCAGTCAGAAATCTGACTGGAAGACTTTTTTTTTTCCTTCAAATGACTGACTTTTAAGTCAGAATAATGGCTCATTTTCCTCAGAATTCTGACTTTTTCATCATATTTCCACCTTTTTTCGCCTCTCAGAATTTACCTTTTCCCCCTTAGAATTTTTCCTCCTTTCCGCAGAATTCTGACTTCAATGTCAGAATTCTGACTTTTTTTCTCATGACTTCAAAGGCATAATTATGATATTTTATTAATAATAATAATAATAAAAACATCTATAGGACCTTAATGTTTTGTTTCCCCCAGTGACCATAATTTTCTTTTATAACTCCTACATATAGAACACTCACCACAGACTTATCATGACCTAAAGGGTTAAGTACAAAATGTGAGTACTTCTCCCACCTCTGGTACTGAGACATGGTTAATTGGTTTTCATGTAACTTTAATCAGTTTGCTAATACTGCAGTTGTGTTTTCTTAACAAAACATACACAACTTTATAAATCTTTTCCTGTCAGGGAAAGATTTTCTTTTTCTTTTTGGTCGTCGATAATCAGAAGGTGGTTGTTAAGGAGGAAATGCGTGTTTTGGTGTGTTCTGACTTTATCTTGTAATCAGAATCACTACATGCATCTTATTTTTTTTACTACTCCCTGATGTTGACCCATGCTTGAGGCAAATGTTTTTTTCAGATCTTGATTTTTATCCTGCAGAACTATAATTTGTCAGTGAAGGATTTGCTCTCCACAATCAAAAGGATGTTGGTTGAGGGAAGGGTTTGGTTTGATTTGAACATTAAAAACACGTTGTTTGTTATTTCTCATCACATCTTTCCAGACTTGGGTTAGAGGATTAGCGGGGCATCTTTCACAAACTCTGGCATTGCTTAAACTTAACCAAGCAATAAAATACACCAATTTCCGATGTGTACTGGGATAATATTAAAATTTGTGGTTAAGTGTCATGTTTCCACTTGAAGTCACAAGTTTCAAAATAAGGACTTGTGGCTGTTTTCTCTGAAGCTGGTTGAGGGACAGTGCTCTGTGACTGGTGATGGTATTAATGGTTGCCACGACTACAGTTTTCTGCCTTACTAATTTCTGTGGAAAATACTGAGTGTATCTATGTACTTTTTATTTTTATTTTTTTTATATTTTACTAGTTTTCAAATTAAGACTTTGACCAGTGTTTGGTGGGTTGAAAGAAATTTAAGTAATTTTTTTCCTCTAAAAATGGCAAAATTCATTTTTATCACCTTTTAAATGTATCACAGTTTGTTTTCCATTCAGTAATGTTGATAATCATAGGTTTGATTGTGTTGTTGGACAAGCAGAATTACAGGCCTGTCAGTGTGATCCTTTGTGACAACTTTTCTTCAACTTTACATCAAGTGAAAACAGGGACCTACTAAAAACCATTTATTATTGTTTGTAAAAATCACATTTTAGAGGATTCTAAAGCAGTTTGACCAAACATTAGGCAACTGAGCCAAGTCCAACTGACTGTGTGGACCTGTGTAGAGTTACATTGTCTCGATATTTAACTAACGCCATTACAAAATTTATCTCCAGGTATTCGGCATATACTTGAACAAGGTGAAAGCTCCTGTGAGGTTATTTTTATTGCTTCATTAACTCTGTCAAAGTGAGATTTAAACACAGCATGTTAGCACTGATAACACCTAATGTAAGAGTCACAATCATGTATAAGAAATAATCAAATCAATTAATCAAACACTGTGGAGTGTGGTGCGTTCTAACATCAACCCCATTTGCTTACGTTAGACTCATAGTTTGCTGAGTTAAAATCCAGCGACATCTGCATCACAACTAAATGTCATTTTCTTGCATTGCCAACTGAAGCTATTTAGTATGTTAAATATTAAAAAAGCTCAAGTTTGTTATTTTTAAATCAATATGTTCAATACGCATTCACAAAAATCTAATGAAATGAGCAACCATAAATAATAATATACATACATAAAATACTATACTAGCATATTACTTAATGTTACACATAATGTTTACATGCATTCTGTTACTATACATAACACGGAAGGGGTATATACTGCACAGTATTTGTACTGTTCAATTACTTATTCTGTTCATTGATTATAATTAGCAACGCATTTGGGTCAGTTTGTCCAAGTTAGCATTGCACATCAATAAATGGGCAGTTGATCTGTTAGTGAGAGGCAGCAGAACCAACCAATAAAGACGGAAGACACTAAACAGCACAGTGACCCTGGATGGAAATATGAGGACAGAAAAAAAGAACAGAGCAGTTGTTTCTAGTTATAAAACTGTTGAAGATATTTAATAAACATGTTAAGTGCATATTTATTCCCTATTTTCTTGAGTGAACTGATTCAATCTTGATTCATTGAAATGAATCCACAGCAATCCTGTGATTAATCTAACTAATTGTTTGATGTGTAATATATCTGACCTGTTCAAATGAAACCAAACATTACATAAGGCTGTTCAGTACTAGTCTTTAGAAACTTTAATTATTCAAGAAAGGAATACTCCTCAAATTCACATATTTATCACATTTGAACCTAATATTGTCAAGAAAAACACAAACAAAATACCACAGAGATGGAGTTGTCCATGTATTAGCAGGCCATTTGTAATGTACAAACAATCAAACAAACAAACAAATATGTCTCCGAAAAACTACACGGGTAGGATTTTTTAAATGATAATGTCAAAAGCATTCTTTCATGTTATTTAATTTCCATTTTGAATGAAACCTGTGGTTATGGCTACTTGATGTTGACTGTTCAGTTCAGTGACAACATGTGCCTTGAACCAAATGTCCTGTTTTTTAAGTTACTGATAAAGACATAGACTGTTAAACTTTAACAGCACATGTTAACTTTAAACTTAGATGATAATTATCGTCATGGCTACAACAACAAATACTGTACATGGTTAAAATTATATGAGGGCAATGAGTGAATGTTTTCCCTTATTTTGAAACGGGCAGTGAGTATTATTCTGAATATTCTTTTCTCCTATTTAGAATTAATTAGTATTTTTTTCTGATGCCACATTTCTGTGTAAATGTCAGGACAAATTGAAGCCAACTCTTAAAATGTCACATAAATGAAAACACTCATAATAAATAATAACAGATTCCCATGTGGATGGGGGAATAATTTACCTTGTCAAGGTACAACTTCTCCTTCCTTATGTGTAATATGTGAGATACTTGGAAAAAGCCCAAAGGGTATTGAATTAAATAAATAAATAAGTAATCAAGTTCTGAATACAAAATAAATAATGACAATACTGAATTATAAAACACAATACAGTGGTCCCTCTCTATAATGTGGTTCACCTTTCACTGTTTCACTGATTTTATGTGTGTGCAATTTTCCATGCTTTTTTTTTTTTTTTTGATTGAACACGCATTGTATTCTGCATCCTGATTGGTCCTGGCAGAGCGACGCCCAGGTTCCAAGCGATACTAATAGGGGTGTATAAACGCTGCACACACTGACTGGTCACACAGTTGTCTCTGTGATCCGCTGCTTTACAAAATACAGATGTGGAAGTTGACAGTAAATATATCAGTATATTCTTCCACATGGTGACAGACCATAATACTACACTAGTCCAGGAGATTCAGTCTACGGTGGCTGACGAAAAAAATTAGATGAGACAAAATGAAACGAGTGAGTTCATCAACAATTCCCTGAACAGATGACATGGAAGTACCCACTGCATCGTTATGACGAGCAGGTACTGTCGGTACTATCTTATAATTTTAACGCCACTTCGTAGATTTTTATTATTGCAGGATATTTTTAGAGCATAACCCCCACGATAAAACTCATATGACAAAACTCACACTACTGCCTTTATTTACTTTTAATGATTTAGTTATTTTTTTTTAATATTATTATTATTGTCTGTCATCTTATTTAAACTTTGGTAACATTTTAAGAACATGTCTATTTTATTTTATTCAGGATGAGCTTCTTTGAGAAATTTATTTTTTTGTTGATGTTTTTGTTGTTCATTTATTCATTAATGCAGGCCCATCAGCAGACTTGCTGAGGCCCAGGGCAAGAAAGAACCCACCCCACGCCAAATGTTCCTCCACAGCATCTACACATTCATTTAAATCAAACAATCGTACAACAGAAATGTGAAAATTACTCTTAGTAACAAAAACTGGCGAATATGACATTACAATAACTTCACAATTAAATCGAACACAAAATTTGACTGATCACAAACAAAACTATTTAACTATTCATAAAAACTGCAATCGTCTGCTAGGTAATATAATCCCCTCTGACTTAAATATTTTCATTTTTACTGAAGGCACGCACTCTTCCAGCTACAGTCACTGACAAGGACAAGAAAATGCACAAGTATATGAACAGGCAGGGGCTGATGACAGGCGAGACAGGCAGTTGCTTGGAGCCCTGTCCACGAGGGGGGCCCCCGAGGGCTACCGAAATGTTCAGCAACAACAACAATGGGCCATTTGCAATGACATGACATTGCACTAGCAATCCTCCTTGTGGAGCCCCGCCCCCTCTGCCTTCAGCCTGCACCTGTACAACACAAAAAAGTTTATTTTTTATTATTTCTTTTTCCAAAAATAATTTTACTGTAAAAAAGTGTGATGTGTCATGTCTATTGTTTTCTTATTTACTCACATTTGTATTTTTTACATTTTATTTAAGTTCTACTAATTTGCAGTCTACTTTTGCAAAAAAAGAAAAGTTAATATTATTCCGTGATTATTGCTGGTCCTGGTCTTTCAGGGGCATCTGTTGGATCCCACTGTGACAAATTAACTCATCAATTTTTTTTTTCTCTTCAGTTTTTATCTCAAATGTTCCGGAAATTGTGCAAAAAACAATTTTTTCATCATGCACAGGTGGGGTGTGGGCCCCAGATATTTCTTGGTTGGAGCCCCAAGAGACCCTAGTAACGCCCCTGTGTTCACCTTCCGTGCTTGCTCCCCGCCGCTCCCTCCCTTCCTCCTCCTTCTCTGCTCATTTGCGCAGCATGACAACACATTATATGCCGTGTTTCCTGGGACCGGCTCAGCTCGGCTGGACTCACCGCAGCTCTGTCGGGCTGCTGACACCAAAGTCGGGCTCCAGTGGAAGGGTTTGAGTGGAAATGCGGCATAAACTCTTCCAGTGTTAGCGGCTGACTTGCCATCATCACCATACTCCACCACAGTCATGTCAGCTCTGCTCCTGCTTTTTCATATTTCCTTTCACCTCTGCGATTTTCCTGTTTCCTTTTTCTCTCATCTTTTCTGTGCGCTAGACCTGTGACCATTAGCTGCTTTTGTTTGATTCAACTAAAGATGCTTTAGACTAGGATGGAATTTCCAGCTGCTGGACAGTAGCTGAAGCGTACAGTACACCAGACAGGGGTCAAACCATTTTCTTCAAAAATGGGGGTGTATGGGCACAAAACATTTATAGTTACAAAAAATAACCAGTTTTAATTGTTACATATATTTTGAGTTCAAATTAAGTTTAATGTAGAAGTAAACTTTTTTTTTTTTTTTTTAAATAATGGGCGAATACTCAGTAAAGTAAATTTAGGGTTATTCATGGGCCCCTATGGTCCTGAGGCCCGGAACAACGTACCTGGTGTCCTCCTCCTGTTGACGGGCCTGGGTTGCAGCTGCGGCATTGCCCAGAACATGCCTCTACCAAGTTGTTTGAAATACTCATTTTTGATTGGTCCCAATGTCAGGGCTTTTGGAAACATCTTTAATACTATCCCTTTCCAGATGAGATGTGAAGTGAAAATTTGTGCAGCATCACAGATAGTATGAGCGGGCCCAGGTTAGCAAGTACTGACCTACCCAGGATAGCAATTTTTTTCAGATGCTGGATAAAAGGTGTCCAACATTTGAGGAAATATAGATTCTATCTGCTAATTTCTGGCAAACTGTGCCATATGAACGTGTCCCCTTGGTTAGCTGTATATGCTGATGTTGAAAGATCACCTTGTTTTCATCCAGGTGTGTGTATAATCCTTGGACTTGTGAAAACATGTTTTTTTTTTATCAACCGGGGTTGTCAAATATCACAATATCACAGCATTTGGTTTTCAATTACAGTGTAGTAAACAGAAAACAATGGTATGACTGAATTGTGACCGGTGCTGTTGGAGACACATTTAATGGCTCTGCTTGGAGATGAGAAAAATTCTATAAGATTCAGCGAAGTGCTAAGTAAAGAGCTTCAAGTAATTTACCAGTTTTTGAGAGTAAGTTACATAAAACATAAAGTAAAACATGGTGGTTGTGTTAACATGTCTTAACACTGAACAGCGAACCGTCCTCTATCTCTCCATGACTCCAGTATAAACAAAGTATTTGCAAATACAATTTGACCTGGCTCTGTTTACAGATCAGTGATCCCTAATTGGCGCTGTCAGCCCATGCTCACTTTTGGCCTATCCATTTCAATACTGAGACAATAACAACATTATGGAGCTCAATAGCTCATATTCCTATGTGGCAATAATATCTACATCCCTCCTCCTCTCCCTGCAAATCAATGGAGTGAGATGGCCTTTAGCTTCATTTTTCATTTTTAATATTGATTGCTGTTCTACTTTGGAGTACACTGTCAGTCCAATTACAGAGAATTTAATTGATTTTTCCTCACAAGCTGGGTTAGATTGGATTGGTTTATGCAAAGCAGATCAAACAGAAGTACTCCCTGGACTCCCCTCTATGTGTAAAATACAGCTCTAATGAGCAGGAGCACACTGACAGTTTTTTCATCTCACCCTGTTCTTCTCCTGTTTCTCTCGCTCAGCACAAAGTGACACGTGCGAACACACACACACACACACACACACACACACACAAAATAATTCAATGTAAGAGCAGCAGCAGTAATTATTGGACAAAACTATTTTGATGATTCCAACAATGTTACTGAAATAATCATCTTCAGCTCCCTGTAATTGCTAAAAAAATGATTGTGCTCAATAGAAGCTGTACTAAACTATCCAGCACTTTATCTTATCTCCAGAGTTCAAAACTTAGGGAAAGAGTTGATAATTCATACAATTATATGTGATGAATAAAGCAGGTGTCTGTTCATTTGAAAATTCCACAATGACCTTTACAGGAAGCCTCCTCTCATGAAATATACATGACCCTGAACACAATATGTCAGACAGCTAGACAAGACTAATTAGCTGCAGGTAAATTCTGCAGGCCTTACGCACTCTCACACACACACACACACACACACACACATACACACACACACACACACATACATACCTTTGTTAAACTCCTTAGCTTTTCTGCTCCATCAAGTGACACTGTCTCATAGGCATAGCATTATTGACAACAACACAGTTTTCCATTTTTTGTTGGATACTTTCATAAGGAGTTGATTTTGTGTTTTCCTAAAAAGGCAAAAAGCCCATCTGCCTTGTCTGCCTATAGAGTGATTTAAACCCACTTGGTGCTGTTTAAGCTTCGATTGAAAATGAAGAAAATATCAAGAAACTGAATGAAATTAAAGCAGAGGTTTGGGGTTTTTTTTTAGAAAATGACTTAAAACAAGCTGTGGTATCGATATATTTACTAAATGAAACATAAATGTAATTACAGATTACAATTACAGTACAGAATTATGGCAATAATTTGATGTTTTGGGAAATTTACATCAAACAGAGAAAAACTTGTTTATTAGTTTAAATGAGCAAAAGGATGCTGATAACACACCACATCTCATTTGTGTAAGGAATAAAAATCAGAGCTGTGAAAAATGAAAACCTGTGTTGTTTGGAGTTATATCACAGTCTGCTTCAAGGCCAGATGAGGATACTTTCTCGAACTGGTGTTGTTTACCTGGCAACTTAATGGACATAACAAGACTGCAGGAAAGCTGATCAGGAAATAGTACCACATGTAACCACCTGCTGCAAGGTGCTATTATGCAAAGCTAAGTTAACCACCAGCTGTCAAAGACCCCAGCACATATTTGTTTCTGCAAAAAAACAACTCCACATCTCTCTTTATTATTATTTTAATTTTTAAATTATTAAGCTGTTGCTTGATAGCTGATGGCAATTGATTATTTTAACAAATAGAAATAACTGTTGCTACCTAATATATTGCAGATTAATACTAATAATGTCAGTGGAAGATAATTACAACCTCTGCAGTGTTTACGTCTATATATCTAACTCCATTAACTATTTACTCCAATTAGTTGGACAGCAGAGGGCTAATCTTTAATCTAGAGTCTTTAAGCGTGTGTGTGTGTGTGTGTGTGTGTGTGTGTGTGTGTGTGTGTGTGTGTGTTTGTTTGGTTGCCATAGTGAGTTGGAAAGCTGTTGTGTTATAGCAGTCTATCACTTGTCTCCTCACTTAAATCTCTACTTTCACATTCCTGGAGGCTGGTATTGGAGCTAACACCCCTCCTCTTTGCACCTTTGCATAGCTTGTGTATGTGAATGTGTGTGTGTTTGTGTGTGTGACAGAGATGGTGTTGTCTTCTATGTCTTTGGGTGCCCCCTTGCTGAGCTGTCATCACTCCCTGGCACCGGGTACATAGCACAGCTGCAGGGGAACCACTCTGCAGGGAACCTTCGTTTCCATCTGTCTCCAATTCACAGTGGCACCTATTTAGAGCAGCTCAGCGGCTGTGCATGCCACAAGCCACTAGAGAGGGGATAGGCTGGGTTTAAGGGGGTCAGCAGAGATGGGAGATCAGTAGATTATGTGTTTGGGTTTGGGGCAGTGAGAGTGTGTTATATTTGACAAAGATATGATAAAACTGCAAAGTATGGCTTTACCACTTTATCACACTGGCATCGATGTATCGTATTGCAATTTTCATTTCGTTCCTGATGTTATCAGATTGTCATCAACTGTCAGATTACATGAAAGGGAAAAAAAAAATCACATTAATAAAGTTGGAAACGAAGACAAAATTCAAAGAAGAAAGAGTCAGTAAGTTGTTACACAGCCAGATGGATGTAAAAACAGTGAATTTAGTGCAAGTTTAATATACCATCATTAATCAATGAGTCAGATTTATTCATAATTCAATATAAATCCTCACATGAACTGAAAATAAATGAATGGAAATATTATTGTACTTATCAGTATCTTTTAAAACATTAGATTTTATAAATAACTGAGTTTAGGTTCAAGGAGTAACCAGACTTCATATACATATACACACGCAGAAACATATTTTTCGATAACAACACCTGCAGCACTATCAATCGAGGTCAGTTTAATATCGCAATGAGTATATATCAGCATCTGTGTGTGCGTACACGTATGATGATGTGTGTTCATTTGTGCATACAGTGCACTGTTTTCCTTTACTTGTGACTGTGTGTATATATGAGAACAGGCTTAATTTAGCAGGTGTGCTTTGACAGTTCTTGAATGAGTGCCAAGTCTGGTGTACGAAGGATAAGAAAGAGGAGGCGCTCCATGTGCATCTGTGTGGAGCTTGGCTGTGACAGATGGGGACGGTTTAACTTATAGAGTTCTGTTAAGATCTGGAGGTTTTTCTGAAGCTGTCTGTGCCAAACAGGTGTGTATTCTAAAAACACCACAGAGAGAAAAGGTGAACAAGCCTCGACTGACTTATTTGTCTGGTAGTACTGTTTGCTGATAGAAGGAGGTTGCCAGCAGATACTGTGTTTTTTCTTGTTGATGTAGTATCACATTAGTTGCCGTTATTCCCTTTAGAAGAGACACTGGCCTCGTGTTGAGCTTTTCCAACAATTTCTATGTCAACGACTACAAACGGATATAATTTAGATACATGCACAAATACACTGTTTAAGCTTTTTACTTACTTGCAGCACTATTATACACTTCATTCAAATCATTAAGAATTGTTAAGCGTCAACAAAATAGAAATGTTTGCGAACGTCACTTCAATATTTATTAAAATGGTAAAAATGAACAAACATGCTTTTACTTTCACTTGCATGTGTTTAATGTTTCTTAGAATGTGGATCTTATGCTGCCATCTGTGCTGTAAATGTGTCACGTCATTCATTTAGTGGGAGACAAAGCTTATTCTGCAACTTCCACATTCAAGTTTAGTTTTGCATCCTCTGTTATAAAATATATAAAAAATGGTGACAACTGAGACGTGGTGAATCCACCACACTCAACTTTTTGGCACTTATAACTATGCCAAGGAAGAATCCACAGATTGTCCACATATAGGTCTTCTAACTGTTTCACTATTGCACTGAAAGCATTAAATTTGAGCACAGAAGCATTATTGTTTAAATATAAAATAATTTATTGTGGATATGACCCAGTCAGATCCTTCATGAGCCCCTGATCGTCACTTTCTTTCAGAAGAATTCTACATTTCTGACTCACCATTAGGGCTGAACGATTTCAAGAAAAGAGTTGTATTGTGCTCTCTCTGGCAGATATTGCGATTTCGATTTCAACCACGATTTTTGTAACAAGTTTCAGTGCAAATTAAATCAAACAATGAATTCAAGAAAGCTAATGCATGAATGAAAACTTAAGTATTTCCCCCCCCCGCTTCTGCCACAGTGACCGCCTACACTGACTGGAGTGTGGAACATGTGACTTGTCTATGCACAAAATAGAGCTTTTTGATTGGATGGTATCTTACACCACAGGCTACTGTGTGAGAAATTAAAAAAAGAGAAAAATTACTGCTTTCACAATTCGATAATCTTGTTGTCTGAAATCACGATTTTCATGGCTTTCACGATCTGAAAATCGTGTTGTCTGAAATTGCGATTTTCAGTCCAAAACGATAGATCTTTCAGCTCTACTAACCATACTTTTTTTTTGTCTTAATTTATTTATTCCTGAAGAAGAAGGACGATTTTCTATTTCTAAGATTTACCACACTTTTTTGTCTTAATGCATTTATTTCTGTGCAAACAAAAGCATATTGAAGTGTTAGACTATCGTGTGGAAGCAGCTGTCCCTCCTCCCTTCATATAGTCTCACGTAGTGTAAATTATCCCAGATATTTATAAGACTTTAAGGAATGCAGATTTATCAAGTGGATTCATTTAGCTGATAATGTTTCAACCTGCTGCTGAAAGAAATCTTTGTGAGGATTGAAGTTCTAAAAACCGAAAATACATTGGGCACTTTGAGCAAAGATACTAAGACAGATGAATGATTCTAATCTGGCTGGTTTTACTGGTGATGAAAACATGATGGCTGACCTGTTTTTACTTTTATCACACGTGAGCCAATCGTATCAGTTCCCTGACGTTTCCAAAAGCATTCCTAATGTTTATGTCAGTTAGCATTGTGGTGCTGCAGAGTGGATTATTTTAGTCCTGAAGGGAGTTCTGACACGTTTATTGAGTTTGATTATTTTTCACTTTTTTTTTTAAAGTACATACAGAAGAAAAAAGATGTATATACGTGCATGTGTATTTGGTCCATTGTTCAGGGACAGATTGTAGGGCTGCTGTAAATGGGTATCACTCGTCACCACACTTTAAACATCTTTCATTTCACAAAATGAAATATTAATGTAAGGATAACATGTTAAAGATCATCACAGAGATTGAAAAGAACTGAACGTTTTGGCAAAAAAAAAAAATCACTCCTTCCATCACTTCTCTCATTGGTTTCCATTCAGCCAGATCTTTCTCTAGTCTCCATTCAAAGACCTCAAGGCCGTGACATTGTCATACCCAATAATCTTACATATTCAATCCAAATATCTTTACTTTGCTCTTGTATCAAAGCAAAAGACATTTTTTTATTAAAGCAAAACCTTTCCGAACCTGGCTAAACCACTCTGGTGTACATACTGGCTAAAAGCGCTATGAGGACGGCTGTGGAGTTGAAAAGTTCAGCTGGTTAGTGGTGGCCAGGTGTCGCACAGGCAGGCAAGAAGCTTCACCATATGGTCGCCTCTCGCCAACAGACACCAGTTGTCCCTGCTACTGACTTTCACATGCTTTACTTTTGCCGTGCAAGGTGAAAAGATGCCTCGCGTCCTAGCATTGACGATTATGCAACATAAACCTTGCATTTACTCAAAATCAAACAGGAGGCAAACTTGCACCATGAAAAAGACACCATGAAATAAACAAAAAAAGGGCCAAATTCATTAATTTCCTTAAAATTTCTGTTATACCAACAAAGTTGCAGATTATTTTGCTTCTCTCCTGCATGCTGATTGGAGTTTTAAAGAGGTAATGAAGTCCTGGTGTGTCCTCCTGCTGGGTTTGTATTTGGTGAGGGGTGCCTGTGTGTCGCTGATAGAGGGATCTTTCTGACACGGCTGCTCTGGCCCGACGCATCTGGGAGCCAGTAGCGGCAGCCGCTGGGGGGAGATAAGGCAAGGCTAGCTGCTCGCCTGTAACGCACGTTTTTCCCCCCTCTGCCCTGTTCTCCTCTCCTCCCCTGCTCCTCCCTCCACCCATCCTCCCTCCCGTCATGCCCCTGACCTTATCTCAGGGGAGAAGGCACCACTGGGTTGCTACTGTGATAGCACCTGCCAGAACCAGAGCTGGCCTCTGGTGATTATGGGGGAATCATTATCGCTCTCTCCCCAAAAACTCATTTTATACCTGCCAACATCTGAGGGGAGGGGGGCAAAAGAGCAAGACTTCTATAACAGGTAACATGCAGAGAAAAATGTGTGTATGTCTATTTGTACCAATGGAGTAAGTTGGGGTACATGAGCAAAGACAAACATATATACAGAAAAATATCTTCATTTGTTGAATTTCTTATAAATACGATATGGCTGAAAACATATTTGACGACAAGTCTCATCCAATTTTTGTTGATCTGTTACTATATGGTGCTATGTACATGTAGAGCTCTCAGATATTTTTAGCCTTATAGCATAATTGCTTAAGTCAGATTTTTTTCACGTCATAGTCAATAATAAAAAAGGAAGCAGCAGTGTTAGGAAAGTAAAGTTATGCAAATATCACAATTTGGCCACAAATAGGACTTAGACAATTATGCTATGATGATAATGATGGATGCACATTTGCAAAGAGTTACTGTACATCTGCATTAGTTAATAAAGATATTTCCTAATAATGAGGAATATAGTTATTATTATGAGATCATTCTAAGGAAATATATTTTTCTACTTAAAATGAAGCACATTGTGTAATCTTTGCTGACCAATTCTCTTCACTGTCTACTTCCTTTTATTAAACTTTGTATATAGAAGTTTGTAGACGTTTATTTGCCATTTGTGCAGGACACATAGGAACTTTTGTGCGATTGCTCCCAAAATCAAGTCAATCAAAATAGTCAAACAGAACTGTATAAAAACAGCTAAAAGAAACATACATACAAATATCTATGTCTAAAAGTGCATAAAAACAATATTAAGAACCCCATGAGAACTGTTTAAAACCTCAAAAGACAATAAAAAATCTAAAATCAGAGATGTTTTAGATTTTATCTGATTTTAGGTTTAGATTTAGATTTTAGATTTATCTAAAACCAGAGGTATTTCGTTATCATATGCATGTTGCCAAACATGCATTTTTAAAATCTACCATACATATCATAATTTGATATGAGTATATAAGTTTAACCAAGAATAGCCCTGCCAGCATTTGATATCATAACTAAATAAATATTTGTTTTTGTTTGAATGTTTCATCCATTAACATTTGTGAAAATGGGTAAATCCCTCTGATTTGCTTTGTGGGGAAAAAAGAAAGGGAAACCCCCCCCCCCCTAAGTTTTATGTTCTGTATTTACAAAGAAGTTTCTTTTCACTGTTTCTCTCTTTTAATGTCCCCCACCCTCAGCATAAGTTTCTCTCACTTCCTCTGCACTGATGACCATCTGTGTGTTAGTTTCAACCAAACACTTGACACATCTGTGTGCTCACATCCCCTCTCACTTCTTTCATCGGCTCACTACTTGCTTCAACAAAAATATGTGGTGATGTCTCCATGTGTGTCGGTGTGCATTGGGGAGCAGTACTGCTGTCGTATCCACAAAGGCCACTCCATTTGGGTTAGGGGTTAATGAGTCCTGTGGGGTCAGAGGTCAAGGAGGTGATAGCCACAGTGTTGCTAGTTTCATATCAGAACCCTTTCAGCTGTTCTGACTCTGTAAGGTTTAGTTTTGCATCTTTGATTCAACTTGTGTGACAGCAATGTTTTCACACATGTTATATGGACTTTAGTGTCATGGGAATAAGAGGAAATAATCACTTGAAGAAGTTCATGGAGTTTATCCTAAAAGGGTCATATTCTACTCGCATAGCTACAGATAATAATGAAGGCCTTAAAATAGACTAAAACCTGATGATGTTTGTTAAACCTTTTGTAAACTGTGGCTTTAGAGTTTCACAAGAACAAATTATTGTGCTTTTCATGGGAGCTAGTGTAATGACTGACAGTTAAAGAGATGGGTAGAGGAGATGCCCACAGATTTTCTGGAAATAAATAATGGTGTGTGAAAGTGGCTGAAACTTGCAAGCAGGGGAATTACCAGAAAATCCATATTCGGAGTAATTGACAATGTCCCTTAGTCTGACAAATCTTAGTATTCATTTATAATATTCTATATTTCTTGGATAATAAGTGTAGTGTGTGCGTGTGTGTCTGTGTTTTGAGCCCCTGTTTAAAATCTATTGATAACTTCTGGGGTTACCCTTTTTACAACCTCATAACATGCTGGAAAATATGAATCCAACCTTTATATATATTTTAAATGATTTGTAAATAAATGTGAACTGAACTGAACTGAACTGATCTATGGTAAAGTTCATTAGAGTGCAATGTTCATGCACAGGATGATTTCAAAATACAAAGCATTTGCCTGTGAAAATGAATGACAAAATTCTGCCAAGTAAGTTTAGTCTCCAGACAGGGGATGATAATATAAAGATATATTACCGATACTATACAAGGTGCAGAAAAGCCAAAGCCCTTAACAAGTAGAGGGGTAATATAAACAGAGCGTGCGAGAAGGGATGGAGTGGCTGCTGGCCACAGACACAGCTGGTTCCTGGCAGAGGAAGCCCAGATGGAGGCCCAGGTCCTGCTGCCTGCTGCCGTCTGCAGCTATCGCCACAACCAGCACTACTGCCTGGCCTCCCTGGGGACTGCAGCCCTGCAACACACAGAAACACACTTTCTGTACCATACAAACACACTTCTCTTTTAAGCCACAGCGGCAGGCAGGGCAGGAGGAGGGTTCAGACGAGAGCACAGCCCCTCAGCCAGAGCCACGAGACAAGTTGACCTGCCACTGACATACATTCAGGCACACTCGACTGCCTCATATACGCCATACACACTACTGGAAAGGAGAAAAGAGATTACAACAGAACCAGATGTACTACAAAAAAGGGGATATGTTCATTGAGGATGTGACTTTGCACTGTGGATTTCAGCCTACAGCAGGCATGTGTTTTTTCTAATAGCTGACTGCAGACATAATGTAAGTACCAGAAGAAACCAGGAGGTGAGAGAAAGGAGAAAAAGCCACCTTATAGTGTTAAGTATCTGGAGATTCAACCACAGCTGACTTCTGATCCCTGCATGGCAACTTTATTATATGTCCTACATGATAACTTTTTGGGAAAACCTATTGAAAACCCTGCGAAATCCTTAAAAACATGCTTTGGAAAGAAAATGTCCACTCTACCATTTTGGAGCTGATATTGACGGTATTCATTGTGTTTTTAAGGATTCCTATCTTGGCTACATCATTTGGACATAATTGCATTTCACAATAACCGGGTGTCACCCAACAACTACGCTTTTAAAAAATTTTCAACATTCGGAAATCAGTAGCTGTGAATTAGAAGCCCAAAAATGTCTGCTGAGGTGCATTTGGACCATCAAAAGAAAGCTGACCTGAGAGCCATGGCTTCCACCTCTCCGGCTTTTGCTCTACGCGTCCCTACGGTCACGCTGATCAGCCACAACCAGCTGAAGGATAAACTCGGTGCCCACAGACTCCAGCCGGGAATCCTTGATCTAAACCTGGCAACCAGCAGCCACTACAGATGTAGGGAAGGTAGGAGCTCATCATCCTGAAGCGCCTGTATGTCTCGAGAAATCTTTTGGCAGTGTGTTACTGTGATGAGTGATGGAGGGTCCTGCAACTGTCAGGTCTGCTCATTAAATTAGAGTGATTGACAGATAATCAGTTTGTGTTGACTTAGCACCAGAAGCATGGTAAAAGGGCAATCTGAAGTTCCTCCATCTTGCTACCAGACTAAATATTTGATGATTACTATCTCAATGAGTTTTCTTTACCAAAGTCAAGGTGCAGAATAAGGTGTATCATCAAACTATTTAATCTATTTTTTGTTTCAATTTAGAGATGGACTTGACTCATTAAAGAATAAATCAGCTACTGTCGCCACGTGCGATTTTTCTTAACAGCTTCCCCTGATTGTCCTGAATTATTCCCGATCCTTGCACAGAAAACTTGTCTTTTATTGTTAGCACACCCAGTGGAGCACATTTGTCCCGTGGCACAGGAAGGGGAAGTGAACAAGTTTTTTGAGAATAGGGTGGGTAGGGGGTTATCCTCTGGGCTTCCCCATACAGTTGCTGGGAACAGAACTTTCCTCTAGAGTTTCAGTATTCGCCCAAAATGAATGTGCAATCCACACACAGGTCATATGGGTGCATCACAGTGAATGACTTAGGAAAAACTTTGAGGGTGGATTTTGCAGATGGATGAGGGATACTTGAAAGATATCCAGGAAAGGAGCCAAAGATGGAAAAAAATGTAATTGATTCTTAAACCTCTGAAAACACTGTAGTAGTGCCTGGAGGTAAAAAAAAATATATATATATATATAAACCACCACTTAAATCAGCAAAGGGTTTGAGGAGAGACAGATGCATTAAGAATCACACATTAAAGGCCTAATTTTATAGAGTCTAAATATGTGGAAACTGTGAGCCAGAGAGAGGACTAATACCCGACGTAGTGAATTACCTGCAGCGCCTTCCGTCTCTTGGCAGTAATGAGCTTTGTGAACGTTGCAGTGATAAGGCCTCTATAATTAGGCTTAGTCATAAGCATCCCCCTGTAATTCTGTGATAAAAACCCAGTAGAACTCTGGTGTTGGTGCTTCAACCCATTCATCACACATACAGTATATACACATATGAATGCATATACACTGAGGAAATGCAAAAGTGTCACAATCAACTGTAAACACAGCTCTTTGTCTCAAGTAGTTTACCTGATGTAACTGTGTGTGTGGGTGCAGTCCAGCCATTTGTTCGCACTGTATGGAGCATTAGTGTTTTGTGTGTGTGTGTGTGTGTGTGTATGCCAGCGCGTGCATGTGAGTGTGAGGCGTTGTGAGTTGCAGCATAGGCTTCCTGTGAGGGAGCAGATGTCGCAGAGCTCAGGCACAGCTGCGACGGGCGATAACCGCAGTGGCAAGAATATGTCGGCACGCTGGCTCTTCTCCCTGGGTCTTATCAGGCACACACAGCATACAGGCACACACACATACACATGCAAACACACACTCTCATATAGACACTCTACAATAAGGAACTGCCACCCAGCACTTGCACACCCTCACAGCAAGCCCAGATAGAGGGAGGAAGGCAATGAGAGAGATGGAGGGAAGAAGAAAAGGAGCAAGGACTAAATCAAGGGACTTTGAGGGAAAAGGTGCAGTGAATCCCTAACAAAGCTTTGGCTCATGTCTCCTATATCATAGACTTCATAATTTGGTCCCAGTCCTAATCCTCAATTGCTATGAATAGGCTATTCTTTGCATTATTCTATTTTTATAAGAAGAGTTATTTTTACCAGTAATAACTTCAAATATATAACAGAACTATTCAAAAACATAACTTTGGCCCATTCTCTTCTTGATGTCACATTATAATATATCATCAAATGTGTTTTTTTTTTTTAGCTCTCTGCAGACCTGTTTGTACAAGTTTTCATGCAAAAAGCTCAATAAGGAAAACACTGCTTGTTTGTCAGCATAATTGTCTACCTAAAATCATGCATTCACTTAGTTCAAGTTCAATATCTGTACAATAAACATAACATGCTCCATACTTTTAATACCCCTCAGCCAAATATAGTATTAGATTCTGTTGAAAGTTAGTGCCCTATAATTTAAATTGGATGTGTAAAACTTATTATATACATTTATATTTGAAAGCCTTCCGATATAATTGTACAAGGCACAAGGGCATTTGACCTTGAAAAAGTAGGTCATGGTGACCTATTTTAATAGGCTTCTGCTTCATGCCAAGATGCATACACAGTATAAATTTGGTGCAGATATCTCAATGCATTCTTCAGAAAATGGACAGACAGATGGACATACGACCAAACAATTACAATACCCCTTCAGTCAGAGATTGGCAGCGGGATAAAAACTATGAAATCCTTTTGCATCTATGGGTTTTCGAGTGCTTACAGTTACCTATGAGTGGAAAGGCACAGACATACAGTTACATTTTCTATTTTTGATATGTCTTGCAGTGTAACCATGTCCACCATACTGGAAAAAATCCAAATCTTACCAAGTGTATTTTCTTACCAAGTATATTACCAAGTGTATCTCTTTTCTAGTCAAAATATCTCATCGCACTCACAATAAGACATAATCACATAAAGAGTAACTTTTCAATGAGATATAAGAACTTACTTTTAGGCAATAAATCATGAAAATCTTATTTCAAGAAATCTTACCAAGATAATTTTCATTTGTTCCATTGGGAGGTTTTTTTTTTTTTTTTTTTTTTTTTTTTTTTTT
>JAPTYR010000018.1:35927280-35941154 GCA_029814505.1 Siphamia roseigaster | reverse complement strand
ACAAGAAATCCTCAGACTATCAGAGTGAGTTTGTGTCCAGGCCAATGGCATCCAGGATTGTAAAAAGAATCTACTATCTTAATGAGGTGAGTTGTCCTTTGCAACTAGTTCTCAGGTCAATTATAATGTGTTATAAAAATATACGGTGCAGATGACTGATGGGCATAATCACTTTTATTTCATGTTTTCCAATTAAGAAAGCCACAAAATGTGTTGGAAAGAAAGGGAAAACCATGCACAGTCTCCTCGGAGACTTGTGTATTGTATTTTTTAAATCAACTCATTAACTAAAAATAGATATACGATACACTTGTTGGTTGAAAATACTAAAGTAAAAGCTTTTGTTTTATTCCTCTGTCAAAAACTTAAGGTGTAAAGAAGCTCCAGATGTAGAATGTGGATGCTTCACACATAACTTCAACCTGGTGACATGGAAGATCTATTCAGTCATCACAATTTCAAGCAGGGCATCCAAGATTAGTATCACTGGTTCAGAATCTGATCAAATGTGACATATGGGCACAGTGTCCCCGTCTGTCCCCTATACCATTGAATAATAGACAGAAAAGCCATTATTATTACATTATGATGTCACATTGAAGATGACCTTTGACCTTTTTGATACTGTATAGAATGTCATCACTTCATCGCTCTGACCTTTTAGATACAAAATGTCATCACTTCATGGTTTCATTCTGTTACACAGTTGTGTGAAATGTTATATAATTGTATTTGAGATTCCTTTATTGCAACAAAATATGTTTTTTGAGGTGACCTTGACATCTGACCACCACGTCAGTTTATCATTCAATACAAGTAGATGTTTGTGTCAGAGGCATTTCTGACATAGCACATTTGCAAGAAGGTAACAAACAAGAGCATCACAGTCATCCTTTTTGGAAAAAAAGTCACTCTATATAATTGTTTATTTCATTTACTGAATGGAAGTGTTGGTGCTGCTGTAATTATGGTTCTGAATGTATGTGATTTACTAATCCACCTCTTCTACATTACATCTTGGTTTGAAAGTGATGTGACTTAAGTTTAGTTGAACTGAACAGTAACTGGAGCACTGACATCAAAGGGGTGGGAAAAAGGGAGGAAGTAAAAAAAAAAAAAATTATGGGGAGGAGCCAGGGGGAAGAACATATTGAACCAAATACTCTCACTATAGATGTTCCTATATGTCTGTTGGCACTATTCCTAAAGTTTCTATCCTTCTCTCTTTCCATTTGTTTCTTTAGGAAACATTGTCCTGCTTCTTATTAGATCAAACGCCTTGCACTAAACATACCTGCAATTCTCAACAGAAAATATTTTGAAATAACAGGGAATTTTCATCCAGAAGTTAGGAAACACATTTCTGACCAACCTGGAACACACTGCAGACTAAAAATAAAACAAAACAAGCAACATGGGATTTCTTCAAGGTGCATCACATCATCAAAGCACTAACGGCTGTACAGCATGATTCTAGATGTGTCCTGGCATGACATCCTACTGCATATACCTCAAAGAAATTTGTAATTCATGACAGTTCCCATCTACCCTACACATAGATATAAATTAAATTGTCTAGTTTCCACTGACAATATACTTGTGTGCAATGCAGAGATATGCAAATGACTCCTCA
This sequence comes from Siphamia roseigaster, assembly GCA_029814505.1. Classification (NCBI taxonomy): domain Eukaryota; kingdom Metazoa; phylum Chordata; class Actinopteri; order Kurtiformes; family Apogonidae; genus Siphamia; species Siphamia roseigaster. Next base: position 35,939,521 of record JAPTYR010000018.1, on the reverse strand, counting down.
GGTGAACTGCTTGAGAGCCAAGTGAATGATCATGTGAGTAGAAGAGAACAGGGGAGTGCATGTATGTGAGCTTCACAATCACGTCTGATCTTCACAGAATGCACGTTTGCAATGAACATTTTTTAGGCTACATGTGCATATAGTCGATGTGCACATGTGCGTGTTTGAAAACCAGTGTCAATACATGTGTGCAGCCTCAATGTGTGTGCAAAGTAGAAAATGTTTAGCATATCAAGTTTATTGGCAGCTGTAAGGAGACAGAGTCAAAGAGCCGAATCTCATTATAGGACCTCCCAGCTGCCCCCCACAAGAAGTGATGCAGTGCATTCATTGTCACACACATACCTGAAGGTGTGTGTGTGTGTGTGTGTGTCTTTTTGTGTTGGTGTAAGATCATATGTATTCCATAGGCACTGAAAGAACATGGATAATCATAAACTGGCAACTTTATCTCTGATCTCCAAGGCATTTCCCGCACTGACATGAGGGTAACTGGGGAAAAGGCAGAGAGAGAGAGAGAGAGAGAGAGAGAGAGAGAGAGAGAGAGAGAGAATACTGCAGTGTCTAAACAGAAGAAGACTAGAAGGGAACAAACCGCGCTGAAACATTCATGAGCCCAGAACAGCCTTTAAAATACCCCCAAATACAGTGAAGGGATGGAGTAGACTGAGTGGACATTTAGAACAGAGATGAATCACAGTACTGATGACAGACTAGTATACCTTTAACATAAACATCTCGCACAAATACCAAGAACCGGTGAATGCACCAAGAAAAAGAAATGTTTGTCTACTTGTGTGTCTTCTTGTTCCAGTATTTGTGTGCGAATTTCTTATGTTTAACAGAGCTTTAGTGTTGGGTCCCGGTTGGGGACCACCGTCCGCTCCAATCCACTAATATTCAGTGTATCTGATGTGACTGTCCATGCAAACGTTGGTTAAATTCAGTTATCCACCAACTCACCTATCTGCACTGAGCTGGGGAAAGCCCCCGTCGCCAGCCCCCAAAGGGCGGAATACACCCCGAGAAAGTGCCAAGAAAAAAGAATAATCCTCATTTTTCTTTCCTTCAGTCCCTTCAGAAACTGTTGAGAGACATTGAGAGAGACGGGGGAAGATGCAAGAGAGAGAAAAGACGTCAGAAAAAGAGAAGAAGAAGGATGTGAGAGGTTTTTTCCCCCGGTCTTCCAGCAGTATTCCTATTCCATGGTGGGTTCGTTGGTTTCTTCCCCCGCAGTGTCCGCTCAGGAGAGAGCTGTGTGTCCGGTGCACATGTGAGACGGAGAGAAAGAAAGAGTGGGGAAACTCGCTAGAATGATTGGCGAGCTGGGAGAAGAGTCTGCATGGAGGAACTGGACATGCGCGCCCCGACTCTCCCCGTCTCTCTCTCTCTCTTGTCTTTTTTTTGCTGTTTTCTCTCTTTCACACTCACACCCTCTTCCTCCCTCTATCCGGTCTACTATTTTCTTTCTCTGCTCCTCTCCGCCTCACCATCCTTCACTTTTCCTTCCCCGTCTGTCGTTTTTAAGTTAGTATAACATCGAATTGCTGCAACCTATTGATAAGGCTTCGGCAGGATATACTCCAAGAAGAGGAAAAAAGATCCGCGTGCGTGTGCGTGCGTGTTTGCGCGCTCAGTACGTGGTTTCCCCTTTACTTGACAACATTTAACCTGACAGCGTTCATATTTTTATGTCACCACTGGCCGAGATAATTATGTTTAACATAGGCTAGATGTGGGGTGGGCGTAAGAGAGGAAATAACAAAAAAAAAGTAAGAAGTGAAAATCAGAACTGCTGATGAGTGATGGTGTATTTTAATCGCTTTGATTTGAGACTCAAATATAAATCAAGATTTTATCTTCGTCGAAATAATAGCATTACAAAGCCCATCCATCTTGGCGCACCGGTTCACTCCGTGGCCAAACCAGATTCAGTGTGTCCCACCCCAACGACAACATCAGCGGTATAAGGGAAACCTCGGGCCGCCTACAGCAGCAGGACGCTGATGGCGCCCTAGGGACCCGCTGAAATTATCGTTATGTCAACGTCACGACCCCCTGAGCAGAAACATCTGGCCCGAGAAAAAAGACAAGTATAAGGGAAAAAGTGCAGTCTGTGTCCTCAGAGACATCAGCACATACTCCTGAAGCCAGAAATAATTGTGTGTTGGGTAAAAGAATCATTGCGTGCAGTATAATCTGTTAGAGAACATTATGTTGTAGCCCTATCCCATTCACAGTTGTTTTATCTAGTCTGCCGGTAGCAGGTCGGTAAAACTGACAGACGGTTTGGGATCGCGTAGTTACACGGTGGAGAGCACAGTTTCATTTTTCCAGATGGCAAAACGAAAGGGATGCTTCACGGCTTGTCCCAGTGAAAGATGCGGTCTGTCCATCTCTGATGGGCTTTCCCGGTCGGCTGCAAAACATACTAGTAAATCAAACAGCCTGGAAAATGTGAACTCGACATTTCTTGTAGTTTACATTGCACATTTGTAGACATGATGTTAAGTTGCATTAAACGACTCAGACCCAGTTCTTCCCGCATCATGAAACACAGGGATGATTCTCAGAGTGATTTGAAAAATTAAATAATCAAAAATGCTAAACAATAACTCATATGTGATTAAAATCTATCTAAAAGGAAGCAGGTGTGAACCTCCTGTGTTTTGTGGTTTCATTCTCTGTGTCCAGCTCTGCCGTCACACTAACAGACTCTGTCCATGGTGCTGAAAATAAAACTGCACTACGGGGCAGCAGATGAAGGGGAGCGTTGACTCTTCACTGCCTTCAGATTAAGCAGGTAGATGCTGACAGCTGAGCACTGAAGGAAGGTTTACAACAAACAGCACCGTGAAATCTCACTTCTACTCATTAATGTGTCTTTATCATTAATTATCTTCTGCAGACTGTCGGTCGTAACTGACCTTCATGGTTCATTTAGGCTGAGCTACACTCACAAAGAAAAAAAATGTCCCTTGTCTCTTTAGCTGTATGGAACCCCAGAACTGACCAAATGTAATAACACAGCATCATTTGAAGTTTTCCTTCAGTCATTTAATACAAGAACTAAAGTTTCACCTTGTACACGAAACCTACTCATTAGAAATACTGTCCAATAAGATTGTTAAATACTATTATGCATACTGCTGTATCAGTGCTATCACCAATGGAAGCCTTGAGATCACATTAACACAGCGGTGGAAGTAATGGTGCAGTGGATATGACTCGTGTCTCACAGTAAGAGGGTCCTGGGTTCCTGGGGGTGAGACCTTTCTGTGTGGAGTTTGCATGTTCTCCCCGCTTTTGTGGGTTCTCTCCAGGTACTGTGGGTTCCTCCCACCATCCAAAGACAAGCACTGATAAATTAATTGGTTAATTTGAATCGTTCATAGGTGTGAATGTGAAAATGACTGATTGTTTGTCTCTGTTTCAGTCCTGTAATGAACTGGCAACATGTCCAGGGTATACCCCACCTTCACCCATAAGTAGCTGGGATAGGCTCCAGTGACCCTAGTGAGGATAAAGTGGGTTCAGATGATGAATGAATGTTAAACAAAACCTAATCCTTAGACATGTTTAAAATTTGTCATTGTAGTGAAAAATAAAATCACCCAGGCATATATGTCTTTTTGTGTTTATTCTTTTTTCAGGGTATTAATTTCTGTCCTGGTCAAGAGGTTCCAGGTGTGACAACTCATAACCAAACAGAGCACACAATGCAGCCACTTATTTTCCACCTGGGACGGGATCCTGGGGAGAAATTTCCACTCAGGTCAGTCACCTTAAATAATCAACTCTGAAGACAAAAGGGAACAAAAAAAAAACAGATAAATAGTTTGCTGGTTGCATGTATCGTATGATCAATGCTGATTTAATGGCATGAAAGAGAAAGCAGCAAAATGGTCTTCTCAGCCAGTGTGCATCTGATTACACCCTTCTCTTTGTGATTGCAAACAACTCCTTGAGGATCACAATCCCCCCACCCCCAGGCCCTTCAGTGCACCACTGCAGGTTAAAAATTGCGAGATAAATTGTTCAGGTCTAAATTGAGAGAGAATGCTGTTTAATTGAGTTTTGCATCTGTGTTTCATCTCAGAGCAGAGTTAAGAATCACCATGAGGAGAGGGTGATGCAAGCTGACAGACAATGAAAGCTAGCATTAGTAAATAAGGACACAAGGATATATAGATGAGAACCATTCTTTACTTACACTCTTCCAGTTGATATTTTAGCTTAGAAAATATTGCAAACTGACACTATGAGGTATATATTCAGATAATCTTAAAAATACTGAGGGAATACTACCCATGGTATCTATGTTTTCCTCTCAGTTGCTGTAAAACCTTGCAGTTTGACCTTTCTTTTCTCACCTCTGCAGTCATTCCCCTTATATTTTCTCTCCTCTTTGCCTCCTGCATGGGCTTTTTTAGTGAGATTGGATGATAAAACATTAATGTTGTTTTTCCATTTGCCCGCCTTTTAGCCTTGCTATTTACTTGGAAGAATTATATTTAAAAAAAATGCAAAAACCAATCAATATGCAACCACGTGTTATGCTGCTGAGTTCTTGGTGTATGCACACAAACACACAAATTAAAAAAAAAATAAATAAAAGTACAAGCGCTCTCATTTTTCATGTCTGCCGAGAAGAGTTAGTTGGTTTGTCCACTCCACACTCTTCTGCATGACCCACACTGCTATCAACTTTAATCTGCACGATTAATTCTTCTCTCTAAACTTTTGTCTTACTTTCCTCCTTTAATCCTCCCTTGTTCTCTTTCTAGCTACTATTATGCATTTTCTTTCACTTCTTACCACTCAGCTGCTGTCCCTTCCAGATCCACCGGGACCGTTCTCCTCCATCGTATTACATGTACACGTGTGTGTGTGTGTGTCGGTGTGTACATTTTGTCCGTGTGCTCCTCGGTCCCCCAGCTGGACTGGCTGCCTAGATATCATTAATCTCTGTCTGCACCTAAAGAGCCACTTAAGATGATGTAGGGCCTGTCTGCACACATACCTTCACTACTGTCGCAGGCTGTGATGTAGCAAGCAGTGCACACACATCCACAACCCTGAACAGTCACTATTACAAAAATGTGATCTACCACATCATTTTGAATCTAATATATAACAGCTTTTAGTCCTGTTGTGTTCCTTTTGTTTTTGAACTCAACACCGCACAGACACTTATACAGTACATTTGAAGTCTGATGAGGGGCTTGCATTGGTGGTCCATCTGTCTAGGTGTGGCGGTCCACTTTTTCATATAACAAAGTCCAAGCATTTGGATCTGATCTGGATTTGTTCATAGCCTTTTCCTGCCTTCCCCCTGTGTCTCTGTGACCTACAGCTCTGAGGTTAACTCATCCTCAGTTCTTACCAACCTACCTCAGCTCACCTCCCCAGAGCCCCTCGGCCATCCCGAACACAGTCTTAGCCCTAAACACTGCAGGCAGCCCTGCACAGAATGGCCTCATCTGCTGCCTGCCACCGAGCTCTTGTATCCCCAATCAATAGTCCTCAGTGAAGTGCTCAATTTCCACCAGGGTGGAGAAGATGGTGGAGGGAGGGGCAGGCAGGACAGATGTATTTGATTGTCTCCTCAATTCCCCCACCTTCTGCTGCTGTGTGGATGTTTGTGTGTATTTGTGTGTGTGAGTGCTTCAGCAATAGTGTTATGAATCAGTAATCAGAGTGGTGACACACCTGAGCAATGCCCCCATCCCCCTTGGGTGCCATACATTATAAATCAAAAGACTCCATTTGCATAGTGCCTGCTTATTATTCCAGATTTTGCCTCTCCACCAGTAAGCTAAGGGTTATAATCATGATAATGAGCTGTGCTGACTGTGGGCTTTTCATTATTTGTTTGCAGAGGGGGCATAAACAAATGATATTATTAGTTTTTGATTTAGAGGTTTCCACTGTAAAATTTCCGATGCATAGACAAAACAATAGAAACTTTATGTCTTGTGCAAGTTTCTTAGTACATGCTGTGCTTTGCTTGCAGATGTGCATGCAAGAATTGAATACTTGGAGCTTTCTGATAAATGTCCCCTACTTTTACTTGTATTAAGTTGCTTTATCACTTATCACAAAATGAATCATGGCTATCAGTAGCAGGGACAGATAGTTGGGGAATGAAATATCCCTCTTGCTGATTGGGATCATGGGAAGCAGAATTTGTGATTTTAGATAACTGAGGCAATTTAATCTGAATCTCAGATTATTTTTTTTTTTTTAACTGAAGGAAGGGAGATTTTTCCTTATCAGCGATAGTCAAAATGGAAAGATAGCATGCTTATGACAAACATGGCACACAAGGAGAGTGGCTAATTGCAGATGGAGCGCTACCAGTCGAGTAATTGTGGGGGGAAAGTAAAGACTGAGTATCAAGAAAAGGAGCAGGTGCTGGCTGATGGAGGAAGCCTTGCTGCCCTGTGGGAGATCTAAGAGGGAGGGTAGGTGTGAGCTGGACAGGGCCTGGGGTTATTACTCTAATTGACACTTCACCTCACACACATGCACATGGTCCCCAGGGGCCAATCAGAGGGCCGGGTCTGCAGTGGAGGGAGGATGGAAGGCTGGCACAGGTGCTGCTGGCGAGTGTATCAGGGGTGTAATTGCACTGCTGATATTTGTGTATCCGTGTGTCACGCCACCAGACGCCCACTCTTCCAACACACACACACACACACACATACACAGCCCATTAACCCTACAGGTCCTATTGAGAGCAGCGTTCCTTTGAAAGCCTTCAGGGCCCCTGTGTTTTACACACTGAATATAATAATGCGCAGAGGTGCTGTGGCTCACTGGTGTCCAACAGAAGTAATTGAGAGACAGGGGATGGGATAGGGGTTACATAGTTCACCCTGCTGAGTGGGTTCCCCCACAGGACATCAGCATGGATGGCCTGTGTATGTGTTTATGTTTCTGTTTTTGTTGTTGGAAGCCTTTGCATGTCTCTGTTCTTGATATAATGAGATAAGCATACTCCTTCAAAAACACAGACAATTTGTGAAATGATGTTTCTCTCTGTGTGTATTTGCACATGTTGTTGTGTGTCTGTTCTTGAAATTCACAGTGAAACAACTTGGAAAAAACTAAGGGGAAAAACAGATATGTGATTAAAATAAAATAGCATGCACGTCATGTGTGTATGCACTGGACATGACCTTTATGTGACTGAAAATACCATATGTGCATGTGTCAAAGCATGTTTTTGTCACAGTTTTACATTTTTATGAAAAGTTTTAAATTGTGCCTGAGGCAGTCAGTTAGCCTTTTTAAGTTATTAAAAGTTTTGTACGTTTTTTTTTTGTTTTTTTTTTTTCATTTTTGATGCAGTTATGTGCTTTATGTCCTCCATTCTTCTGTCTTGTGTTTTGTGATTTTTCTTGTTGTCGAATTGATCTTCCAAGATAATTATGGTGACAGATGGATTGATTGGCAGAGTAATGTCTGCTGCTTTGAAAATAGATTGTTTATCCAATTTTCAAGCAAAAATGCCAAACATTTACCTCTCAGCTCCCTCCAAATCTAAGCTTTTTTTTTTTTTTTTTTTGCTCTTATGTCTCATTTACAAACCAAAATAGAATTTGTCTTACCAGAATAGATAATGACTGTTACCCTCATGTGTATGTTTGTAGTGTTTTGAGTAACGAGTACCAAGATGCTCTAAGGATGATCTCATCAGTTGTGAAGCAGCATCAGAAGGACCTGGTACCTGGTGTTCCCCAGCTGAACATGTGTGACTTGGCTGTGATGGTGAGACATATAATAAATATTTCTTGATAAATTAAGAATGAAACTTAATTTTCTGTGACATGAGACTTAATTGTTATTTATAAGATTTTACAGTTTTTATAACAGGATAATGTAAAACTGTTAAAGATCACCATAAAAAACAGATATTAAAACCAAATGTTATCAATTACTTTACAAAGACTAACTGTTCATGGATAAAATGATAATTACATCCCTGAATAGAGAAGTCTCAAAAACAGTCAACTATTATTGGCACCACAGAATATTTAGTTTTTCCATATTTATTCAGTTTGTTCCAGAATATGTATATCTGATCATATTACAACACCAGTCTTTCCTCCTGGATCACATATCTGTGATGTGGTGACTCTTCGCAGATGATTTTAAAGCGGCTAAATTCAGATGTGGCTTTTTGTTCTCAAAGCTCACACTGGTAGCCAATGCTAATCATTATTTGTAAAGTAGTACTGCCCCCTTGTGGTATATAAAATCAGTGAGTTTTATAGTTTCATTCATTTAATTTAATCAAAAACTGTTAATGAAAGAGCTTTGCAAAAGGTTCTAAAACCACTAATAAAATATTTAAGATTAATTTAATTTCCACTACTGAAAACAAAGTAATTATTAAAAAGTATTGAAAAAATACACAAATGATGGTTCAAGATCGTTCCATAATCATTCTATAATCTAATTCTCTGTCACGCTGGATCTGTGAAATTATTTTTTTTAATCTTGTACCTCAAGTAAATTGCTCCCTGTTAGGACAATTATTGTGCAGCAAAATTCAGTTTTAGTAAAACATTGTGTTGTCTGTAGAGGACACTTACACTTTTATATTGAAATGTATTATTTATATATTTCTCTGAATGATATTAAAGTAGTTTAATGCATGAATTGCTTCATAGTAAATTGTATTGTAAATTGATTCAAATTAATATATTAATTAAAATTAAAATTCATTTAAAAACGAATGCACATGTAAATGGTATAATGGCCTGTAATTTTACTGCTGCTGATAAGTTCTTTTTACTTTGAATACTGTAGAGTAGACATAATGACAGACAAAAACAAAGTACTTCCCACTCCCACTGAGAAACAACTTAACTGAATAAATATTTGATTCTGCGTTTTTATTTTGTAGGTCTTAATAATTGTGTGCATACTCTTACAGAACTGGGCCCCAGAAGGCTGTGAGAAGTTGGGGAAGTGTCTCAAAGCACCCAAATCTCAGCCCTGGAAGTGTGACTGGCCACACTGAAAATAAACCTGCTGAAACCAACCCAAGAAAGAGGAAGAAAACTCGGAAGATATGACTTTACGAATGAACATGAAGTGTTGTTTTTTTTTTTTTTAAAGAGGGAATGTTCCCAACTTTTTAAAACTAAGTTTTATTTATTATGAAGCACAATACACAACTTTAAGGAACTTATGTTGGAAAAACCAGCAAAGCACAAAGAACATGGCAGAGCTTTGACAGATTCTGCAAATGACTTTTGGTTTTGATGCAATGTAACACCGCTGCTTCCTGTTAATGACAAACACTGTATTAGTGTTAGGTCATGACTTATTTTTACTGATGTTAAACATATGTGTCATTAAAAGTAGGCTAATTGTTTATATAAACTTGTAATAATTACTGTAAATGGTTACTGTAATTACTGTGATCTACCAGTTCCTACTGCAGCTGATCTGCCAAAGTATTTTGGGATTTAAAAAAAAAATAAAAGTAATTTTCTATTGAAATATTACAGAACTGTTTAGTTCATATACACACTCCCCACATTATTAAGTACACATTGATGGTACCAAGTTGCGCCTCTTATTTTTCTTCAGGACTACTTTAATACTTCATAGATTCAACAAAGTGCTGGACATATTCTCCAGAGGTTTTGATCCATGTTGACATAAAAGCATCACACAGTTGTGTTGACTGCATCTCCATGTTTGTAGTCATAAAGGCATGGAAACTACACTGTAAAATCTAATAAGTTGACTTAGAAAAACTGAGGAAACCGATTACCTTAAAATTTGAAAGTACACAACTTTTAAGTGTGTACCAGTTTTACATTTTACACTTAAAATGTTTAAGTTAAGTTTACTTTGAAATTTAAAGGTAATTGGTTTCCTCAGTTTTTCTAAGTCAAGTCAACTTTTAGATTTTACAGTGTACTCAGGTTGTTTATAAAAAATATCCCTCACAATATTACAGAACCACCTGCTTGGATCACTGATACAGGGCAGAATAAATGTATACGTTCATGTTGTTTACACTAAATTCTGGCCTTACTATCCAAACGGCATCACAGAAATAGGTACATGTCAATTTGGGAAATTTTTTTTTGTCTCCTAATTGCCCAGTTTTTGTGAACCTGTACAAATGGCAGCCAGAGTTGTTCTTGTCTGACAGGAGTGGTACGTGGTGTAGTCTTCTGCTACTGTAGTTGTCAACATTTGGGGTGTTTTCAGAGATGCTTCCCTGGACACAGCGAGTCCATTGAGCTTTGATTTTCCTTCTATCAGCTTGAACCAGTCTGACTCGTCTCCTCTGACCTCTGGCATCGCCAAGGGATTTTCTCCCATGAAAAATGTCAATCATTGGATATTTTCTTCATTTTTAGACAATTCTCTATAAATCATAGAGAAAGCTGTACAATAACTCCCAGTAAATAGTTCAGCAGTTTATCTTTCTGACACCAACAAAAAGTTTAATCGTCCTTTTTTTCGCCCACGTTCTGGTGTTTGACTTGATGATCTTAACCATATCTAGATGTCTATATGATTGGTCTATTTGATATATGTGTAAATGAGCAGTTGAACAGATGCATTTGGCCGATGAGTGAATACTGTTAAGAGAAGTGTATTCTGGAAATCTGCTCATATCCTTCAAAGAAAACACACATATCACTTGACTATGAATTCAATGGACTGAAAAGAAAACGTCCCTGCTTAGACTGTTGCCCATGCGACCCGGCCCCGGATAAGTGGTAGATAATGGATGGATGAAAAGAAAACGGAATTATCAAAGCTACTGATGTGCCGAGTGGTGGTATATAGGGATACCAGGAATTCTGTTCACCTGCCCAAAATTTTACTGACTCCTCGTACACCATTCACCTATTGCTTTTCAACTTTTACAATTATTTTTATTTTTATTTTTTTTTACCACCAGGAGAGGTACAGTCTGATGGCTGAATTAAAAAAATTTTTCTTCACATTTTTTTGAAAATTCAAACTAGTAAAAATTATTTAACCAATTTCAAAAACACTATTTACCTGGTTCTTTTCAAATTTGACACATTCTTTACAAGTTTCTTTCTCTCCATTTTTTTTTAACACATTTTTCAAAAGATTGAAAGTTAAGACTTGGACAAAATAATGTTTATCTTCGTTGGACTAAGATACCCAAAAAGGACAGTTATTTAGTTTCATCTACTTTCCAATTACCTTTCATTGCAAATTCAAAATGAATCCCTGGGTACCAGTGAACAGGAAGGGCAAACTGTTGAGTGACTGGGCAGGGATATTCATAAACTCTACTTTTTATCTCCACTTGTTTATGCAGTAAAAATGTGACAAAGAGAAACATAACCACTGTTCCTGGTCAGCTGGAGATCATGTAAAAGTTTATTTCTATGTCTTGTTTTATTCTTTAGTATAAAAACACTAAGCAGCTGCAGGCATGAACATATTGCACATATTCTAACAGTCATTTCCTCACTTCATAGGAAATTGCTTGATTCAGGAAACAGAGTGAGCAACACTCTGTTAGAAATCTTAAGCATCATGTCAGAAGATCCCAGTAAAACAACTGCCATGGAAGTGGACGTGGCCTTTCTAAAATCCAAGAGAGGCATCCTGAAAGTTGCAGAAATGGTAAGAGCACATCGCTTATATTTACAAATTTTCTAAGGAAAACTCTTGGTTTTAAATTTCAGACACTATTGTATCTTGACAGACTAAAAAGGGGAACAGATGCAGGAACCAGAATTACTGTATTAAACCAGTTTGTTGGTGTCAGTAACCAAAGTGCTGTACAAACCTCAGCAAAAGAGGAGATGGATCCAAATGGTTGTTTATTGGATGGTAGAAAATATGATGTGAAAACTCACAGTCAGAAAGTATATGAGCATTTCCTATTTCTGAGCAAAACCTGAAGTGTTAAACAGGAAACGGCAGAAAAAGAGTTCAGTGATCATTCTACAAATGTGCTGCTCTCTGCTGGAAGTTTGGTTGAAATTAATTTTTTTTATATATTTTATTTTTAATTGTTATATTCAAGTAAATACAAAAACAAGTGAGACAGCTGGGACAAATTGCAACATACACAATAAATTCAAATAGGAAAAGATTAATAGTAAAATCAAATTAAAAAGGTGTGGAACTTATTCCTTTCGTCATTCAAGAGTCTAGTTTTGACGTGAAAACTGTTCATTTCTTCCACCTGACTTGTCATTGTTCCTCTTGA
>JAPTYR010000018.1:35901511-35912382 GCA_029814505.1 Siphamia roseigaster | reverse complement strand
CAGGTGGTTTTTGAAACTGAAAAGCATCTAGTCTGAACACGGCCTGTGCTTGTCGTTGTCTGCCAAGCTGGATGTGACACAGCTGGATCTGTGATATCAAACACTGATATGAATGTTTTCTATTGCACCAACACAAGAATAGGAAACAATAAGCAGATTAATCATATGACTAAACAGAGCATTCAACAACCAGGTGGAACAATTGTTTATGTATATCTATCATATCTATGTGAATTTGTACAACTTTAGTGTCAAGAAAATGTTATTTTTTGTGAGCTATCAACTTCCCAATATGATGATCTCCTCTGCTTGGGAGACAGTGGGAGTGATTTTACACAGAGTTCTGAATCCAGTTGGCAAACGCCCCTGATCCCAGCTGCTTTTACCAGCAATTACAGCATGATGGTGATAAAGCCATTGCATGATGACTCAGGTCATGTGGGCCTTCATAAACATATGGCCAGATTAAAGACAGAACACAGCAACACACACAAGGCCTCCTGATGAGAGACAACAGAAAAAGACTGTAGGTGGCAGAAGTGTGAGAGGAAAAGTACTAGGTCAGAACAGCATGCAAAATGACCAGGGAAACTACTTTGAGTCACATGTTCAATGAGTTGCTGACAGAGATATGCACTGGAAAATATGAAAAACTTAACAAGTGTATTTTTCATTTCTAGTCCAAATATGTCATCACACTTAAAATAAGACATAATCACCTAAAGAGTAACTTTTCAGTGAGATATAAGAATTTAAGATCTTGAAAAACGTATTTTAAGAAATATTACCAAGATAATTTTCACTTGTTCCATTGGCTTATTTTTTGCTTAATTCAATATTTTTATTTGTTTATTTGTTTGTTTGTTTTTGCTACAATCAAGCAAAAAATAATAACAATAAACAGCTGCCAATGGAAGTGAAAATTATCTTGATAAGATTTCTTGAAATGAGACTTTCAAGGTTTTAAGTTCCTGTATCGCACTGAAAAGTTACTCTTGAGGTGATTATGTCTTATTTTAAGTGTGATGACATATTTGAACTAGAAATGAAAAATACACTTGATAAGTTTTTCATTTCTTGAAATCATATTTTCCAGATCAATTGTCTAAAAATAAGTTCCTATCTCTCACTCAAAAGTTAATTTTTAGGTTATTATCTCTTATTTTAAGTGTTATAAGATATTTGGACTAGAAATGAAAAATATACACCTGATAAGTTTTTTTTAAGCAGTGTGAGTCTTGATGTAGAATTTGGGATTATGATCAAAACATAACTACTTCTAAAGTACTTCTAACTTTTATACAATGGAGTCAAATCCCAAATTTGCTGTATATAAATGAAGAAGATGACAAGAAAACACCTAGTCAATCAAAATGTATTTATTTGGAGCCAAATCAAAACAAAAGTTATCTTGACACTACACATATTGAAACCAAACCCTCAAGCCAATTTACAGGAACCCAACAGAATCCTCCAGGAGCAAACAGTTGTGACTGGGAACAGTGGTGAGGAATAAGTTTATTTAAACTGACAGAACCTTCAAGTCCTGGAGGATGGTCATCTGCCTTGACCAGTTTTGGGAGAGATAGAGAGAGAGAGAGAGAGAGAGAGAGAGAGAGAGAGGGAGAGAGAGAATGAGAGAGAGAGGAGACCAAATTAAAAAAATGATAAAGATTTACTCGCCTCTACTCAGACTGAAATGTAGTTGTGTAAAAAAAATATTAGGTCATCAAAATTCATCAAAAACAATGTTTATTCAATCAAATACTAACTAAATACATGATATGTGTGTATCATGTGATTAAAACAGACAGAAAAGAAAACATGGAATGTCTAAAAGCACTGTTTTTGTCAGTGCAATGCCAAAGCTATTCATGTAAGAACTTATGTGATTTTAGTTATAATCAAGAAAACCATGGAGAAAAAAAAAAGAACTGAAGAAAACAAAGTCTAATCATTTTTTCTATAACCGTATAAACAACACTCTGTAGAAAATACACACTTCACAGTACTCATAAAGATTTTGCAAATTCTTTATATAGAAGATTTTTTTTTAAATGAAGAATAGGAATCTTATCTTTTCTAAATGTACAGTGTTACTTTTAAAACATATGTACAGTTTAATAAATAAACTGGTTGCAGGTTGGCTGGTTACAACCTAAATCCAGCTGACTTTCATCTTAGCTTTACAGAAGTGCATTTTTTATGATATATGGATACATTCATTCATTGTTCTTCTGAACTGCTTTGTCGATTCCTTTAAAAGTATAGTTTTGCTAACAGTTTCAGCCGAATGCTTCAATTCCGATCGTTTCAGCTTTTTCTCCATTATGACGTTTTGATGTGGCAAAAATACTATGAAAAAAAGTGTGTGATAGTTTGTTTAATTAATCGTATTTTAGAGCCTGTTTTACTTCTTCAGTTTGTCCACTGTACGTGTGCTGTGTACTAGTATGACTGTTTTCTTTCATGTCCTATATGTGAATAATTGTATTGCATTGAAATATATTTGGCATCTTATTTTAGTTGTGCATTGACATTTATACAAGTGTAGTTGAATCTTCTCTTTTTCCACTGCCACTACTGAAGCACTGACGCCACAGTGACTGTATATGTAATACACTGCACTACAAAAGCGTTAAGACAGCATTGCTCATTAAAAATAAACCAAAGGATTTCTTACACTCATATAAAGTATTAACTGGTCTTCATCTACACTGTTGCCCATAAAATTGGAATAATTTTGTTTTCAGACACTCCTGTTTTTATTCCTATTTATCCACATCAGTATCCACCTTTGACCCGGTGCAAAGATTATATACTGAGTCCCAGTTACACTTTAACAAGAATAAGTCACATTGTCACAATCATTTGATGAGAAGAGGTAAAAAATACATTAATCCGACTTTATAATTGGAATGCTAATAGCCTCTAAGACACAATTTGCTCCATGTTTGTTCACTATTGTGACTCATGAGAGCATTCTTATATAGTGTTACTCATTCTGGCTGCAGTAAATGTATAGTTTTGTAATTCCGAAATAAAATATTACAAATACAGCTATGACATATTGTGGCTTTTATACAGTCAGAGCCAACAGTTTTGGCAAAGACACAAATTGACTCACTGTAATAGATGTATTTTAATTCCCAAAGAAGGGTCTCAAATATATGAAGTGCTTATAATTGATCAATTTAGCTGAAATAAAAAAAAAACATTTACAAAAGCCTGTGTTACTATTAAAACCTTTGTCTCTCATTTCATAGATGAAGACACAATACGATGTTCACTGATGGACTGTTATAAATGTCACCCTGTTGGTCTTGCACACAGTTATCCTTAAATGAAAATGTAACGTTTTATATATGAGGTACCTTGCTGTACTATTGCATTGTAAATGAAAGGTAATTTGACGGTTTTGCCCTTTTTATGTGACAAATATTTCAATAAAAACCTGAAATATTTCCAATAATTTCCAAATCACTTTATTTATTTTGTCACTATAAACTCATGTGAAGCCTATTGAAAATGCTTTGAATACAAAAGTCCAGATAAGTACACCCCCATGCTGTACAAAAGAGGCAGACCTTGGAATCATTAACAAAGCACACACCAATCAGTAAAAGAAAACAGGAGAGCATCTCATGTTTTAAAAAGGAGCCATTTCTAGTTTCATCACAACAGCTAGAGTTCATGTGTGCTGTTAAATATATAATTATGGGAACTAAAATGAAGCTGTTTTTTCCTCATAAATACAAATTCTTCATATCATACTGTAGCATTGAGTTGCACATAGAAAGAGCTGCATCTTGATAGTTTTTTTTTTCGATAAATATGAAGGGCAGTTAATATCAAATAAGCATAATGCACTTGCACGATCGTAGTTTAAATGTTTCATTAAAAACAAACCCATCAAATGACAGCCATTATATAAATGTGATTGTCTAGTCAAACAACTACTTTGGTCACAAAACCAAGACAAATAACAGTTCACTTTGATATAAGTTACTAAAAACATGAGAAATATCTGATAAATCAAGCATACTGTATGGTGCGACCACTTGTGAGACTGCTTAACTGTGCTGCAAAACAGTAAATCAAAAGGTTAATCCACAGTCAATACATGTCTTGTTCTTCAAACAGCTAAATTCATTTTCTAGGACTTAACTCCATCACATTCTTCCCTTAAATGCACATTTTTCTGTCACTCTCAGCCTGTACACTCAGTCTCGAGGAGAACAGTTCAAAGGAAAACCAGCAGGTGGAGCTATACAGCCAATTTGTACAACTCATACCCATGTCTTTATGTACAGTACATACAAGAGAATTCATATACAAGACATAAAGTAACTTTAGGGAAGATTTGATACATAGGAAATATGTAAAATTAAGACAGAAATTATTTCTCCATATGAAGCAGGTATGTGATTTTGTTGTTTTTTTTTTTTTTTAGTAAAATCTTTGCATGCAAAGTGCAGCGCCTGCAAAAATGAGGATTGACGAAAGAGTTTCTGTACGTTTCCAAGCAGCTGCAGTGTCGAAGAATGCAGGTTTATTATCTATGATGCACAGAATTTTGACAATTAATATACAGGCTAAACAGTTAAAGCAGTGACAATGATGTTTAATGTCTTTCCACCTCATGTTCCTACCACCACTCAATGCTTTTTCATAAATTAATTTGGATTTAACTTAAACACATTATCTATTTCATGTTCTGTGATAATTATAATATGTCAAATCATCAAAAAGGCATTGAGGGGAACAGCTTTGTGGTCCAGGCACCTGTGATTTCATAACAAGACTCAAAGAATCCAAGTGGGAAGCAGTCAATTCCTGAGATACAGTACACATATATCTACATATCAGTAAAAGGCATCAATTAACTGTCTCAAAATTAATCATTTCAGTAATGTACCGTTACTGTGTTACCTAAAGAATTTTTGTGTGCAAATTAACAAGATACTAATTACTTTAACATATTCTTAGATTTTCTTTTTTTTCTCCACTCAGTGTTAAAAGCAAATTTAAAGGGGAATATTGAGGAGTTAGATTACATACAATGTGGGATAAACAAAACATGATCCCATCTTGTAATGGTTGAAAACAGTTGTGTTAAAGAAGCAGAAATAAGTCATTTACTCATTAAATCTTTTCAGTTATTTCTACCTTTTACCACACTACCTGTTTTTATTGCAGTGAAGAAAAACCCTGTGTCTTATTACTGTGTAACTGCTGGTGGCAATAGTGTTATATTTGTTGAAAGTCACCAATTAAAGATATTTGTAATGGAACGCTTGAAGCAAACTGTGCAGTATGTCAGCAAGTGTGTAGTCTTAAGCA
The DNA here is from genome assembly GCA_029814505.1 of Siphamia roseigaster. Classification (NCBI taxonomy): domain Eukaryota; kingdom Metazoa; phylum Chordata; class Actinopteri; order Kurtiformes; family Apogonidae; genus Siphamia; species Siphamia roseigaster. The sequence continues at coordinate 35,907,039 of JAPTYR010000018.1, read as the reverse complement.
TAATATATCTAGTGTCAGCCTTGCTCATAAGATGAAGGCTAATGTCAGTATCTAAGACAAAACAGTTTACTCAGGGTGTCACTGTTATACTGCAGGGTGTTTTTTTTTTTTTTTGCCGGTCCAGTGGATTCCTGGATCCATGATCACATTTTGACCACAGGCTTAACAAAACAGCGCAAACAAAGCGTACAAAAAGCTGACCTTCTACTCAGTTTCATTCACAGTAAAACAAAACGTCAACGCCTGGTTCAGCCTGTCTTTGGCTCTTCATGGACGTCATCCTTCACACTGATTTCTAAAGATACGAGGACTCCTACTCAATCCAATCTGAACTCACTACCGCCAGAATCCCTGGTGGGGAGGAAAAAAAAAGGTCCATATAGAGCACATCTGGAGCTATGAAATGTTATTTTTTTCAGTGGTTGGACAGGTCCAAAGCACGGCTGAAGTGATGGGAAGTCTGTGGTGAGCTTGAGGAGGCTGTCCCACCCGAGAACTAAATGCAACACTGTTCAGAGGGTAAAGGAGTGTCCCTCTAAGCCAGCTGCCTGTAGTGTGGCTTCCTTTAGTCCGTCTGATTGCCTTCCAGCGCTTATGCGAGCTCAGGCCGGGCCTCCACTTCCCCACGAGATGCTGTGCGCGCTCGCATGTATTCACTTGTCTGTGCTGCCCCCTGACAACCGATGCCACGGCGCCACCTCCGTACTGCCAGGAAGGTGTTAAGGCCATACACACCTGTCACCAGGAAGCCAAAGATCTGCATACAAGAAACAGGAAGAAGCACAACAATGACTCTGAATGTGAACTAAAGAAGTAAATGTTGCCAGGATGCACATTTCCTGACCAGTCATTATTCTTATCAGACTTTAGACACAAATGTTATATGTATCGAAGTGAAAAGAGAGTCAGAAATAAACATTAGTTTAACCCAGACTTGGGCAAAGTAAGGCCCGGGGACCACATGCAGCCCGATAGCTGGCCCTGACCGGCCCACATGAGGTCATTGGCAAATTAAAGGCTCAGGCATACTCGACTGACAGCGACAGTGCGGCAGCGGCAGCCGCTCAACCCGTACCGTACATACTAGGGCTGCAGGCAGCGCGGCTCTGTAATATCCCTCCGCGACCACATGGGGGGCGCAAAAACCTGTACACGGGCATGTTCTACCTCCGGAGGAGCTCAAGAAGAAGAAGAACATATAAACAACACTGATCTTATGTTTGTCAGTCTATTTCGACATGGCATGGAGGAGCGTGCAGCCGTACTGACAATGAGAGCGCGGACAGACAGGTATAGATGGGACTGTGGCGGGAGGCTGTGGCAGGTGACACTGGCCTCATCAACACACGGCAGCTCACTGTCCAAAGGGCGCCTCGAACAGCGATGCAGGCACGGGACAACCTCAAGATTTACTTCCAGACGCTGCAAGTAAAGGTGTTGTCTCACGGTAAAACAGAGTTGTTACATGTGGGCTCCTGAACTAAGCATGGTTTGTGTTAATGTCTGTAGTTGGTGTATGCTGTCAATAAAACGTGTTTTTTTCTCCTGAAGAGAACAGTGGTGGCATGTTGTTATTTGTAAAGAAGTTACTTTTCACCCAGGCCCTTGTTGGTTTCATTCACAAGTGAGAAATTGTACTTGTACTCGGTTAGAGCCGTATCGTACAGGTGAGGGTAGCGGCGGACCTCCTCGGCAAGTCTCTCATCCTCCATGGCAACCGATGTAAACAAGCCTTCTACTTCATGGTAAAAAAATGAGCATGTCCTGGTGGTCAGTGGGTTTTTGTGCGTCGGGCTCCACCTTCTGGTAAGGTGAGATCACCAGGGCGCATGCGCGGCCACCCTGTCGCTGTGGCGGAGTCACGGGAGAGGGGAGACGCACAATGGGCCGTGCCACAGCCAAGATGAGCCAGACTCCTGCTGGGTTTCGTGTCGTTCGGCCGCTGTCAGTTGAGTATGCCTAAGCCTTCAAAGTCAATGCAGATATATATCACACTGATTTTATTTCAGAGAATCTGCTAAATTAACAGTTTTTCACATGTACTTTCTGTACTTAGCAACCGAATTTTATGCACTGATTGGTTTGTTGATCAGTTTCAGCCCCTTAAGATGTCAGCTAACACCAAAAATAAATTAAAGAAAGACTAAGAATGCAGAAATTTTAAAAAGAGATGAATATGTCTTCATTGACGTAAGAAAGGGAAATGAGATACACAAACAAACAAAGCTGCATTTGTGGTTTTTCAAGTAAAGTTAACATGGAGGGAAAAAAGGTCAAATGGAGCTGGTTTTCAAACTTGTATAAATAGTCATATTTTGTACTCAACATTTTCATTGGATCACTGTATTGTTTTATTTGCTCTTTTTATAGAGACTGTTTACCGTTTTTATACAGATCCATATTGAGTAGAACTGTGAATTGATCCAGCCCTTAATAACTGTCAGAATTTCTCATGTGGCCCTAGAGGAAAATGAATTGCCCACCCCTGGTTTAACCCATAAAGACCCAAACAGCCACTGACAACCACAACTATCTACTGATCCAAACTGTTTAATTCTAATACAGTAATTATATTAATACATGTAAACAATTGGTATAAAACACAGTTTGTCATCTTTTCATGGTCATCAGATAGTAGTGGACATGGAAACACTGTCATCTTCTACAATATTGCTTCATCAGTAAAACCCATGGAATTCGATCCATGTCAGTGGATGTGGACATTTAGTTTATGTTGAGTTAATGATATATTTTGCTGGAAAAGTCACTTTTTCCTTCAGTTTTCTCAGTTTTTGACGTAATAACCTTCAACTTTAATCTAAGCTTTTATGAATATCTACACGATCAGTGAATTAAATATAGGAAAATGCACAATGTTCACTGAAAAACAAACAAAACATCACAAAATTCAGTGGATCATAATAAATTATGATAAATCATTTAAGAAAAGTTAAATATAGAGAAAAAATATTTTAGAACTGCCATAAAAGTATCAGCAGGTCTTTATGGTTTAAGATAATCAAAGTTGGAATAATTTAGTTTTCAGACACATTCCTCTTTTTAGTCCCATTTATGGACATCAGTAAACACCTTTGACCACATGCATGGATTACAGACTGAAACCCAGTTACACGTTATTTGTCAAGAATAAATTACATTGTTAATTTCAAAAGAAGACACAAAAATACTGTATTTCAAATTCATGGGCTGCAGTCTAATATGTATTCAGGGTAAACATGGTAACTCACACATCAGTACTTAACACAGTGACAACAAATATGAGCATCTGGAGCTATGCACGCCAAAAATCTAAATCTTACAAGTGTATTTTTCTAATTTCAAGTCGAAATATCTCATCACCTAAGACATAATTACCTAAAGAATAACATTTTAGTGAGATAGAAATAACTTGTTTTTACCCCACATCTGGTTTACTTTGTAAAGTTGACTCACTGTTTGCAACTTTTATCTGGACAGTGAGCACCATAAAGTATCTGTTTTGAGGTCAGGTGTGACCAGTCTGAATGGTTTTATCCGAATCAAGCCAACTGGAGCTGCGACAGTGAACTGAAGGAGAAATGAATAGACACAGAAGAAGTCTGATCAATCGTTACAGAAAGCTTTGGTCAGTGTGTGTGCCCCCTCATGTGAGCCTCTTGTGCCCTCCAATAACATTATCTGATAACTACTGAAAGCCCACAGCAGAAGAGAAAGGAGTGGAAAGGGGAGAGAGGTATTTATTGTTTTTATGTCAGTTTTTATTGGCCTGTCTGTTTTTCAGCAACTTTACACAAAAACTACTTGACCAATTTCCATGAAATTTTCAGGAACGTTGCATGGTGGTCCAGAATAGATTTCATTAAATTTTGGTCAATGTAGGTCAAAAGTAACAGTCACAGTCACCAAAAATGTGTTTTCACTATGATAAGAGATAGGGCAAATCAGGTCAAATGTGTGTCAGGGGGCGGGGTTTGTTGTGCTTGGCACCACTTGTTAGACAATAGATCTCAAATATCTTATTTCAAGAAATCTTACCAAGATCATTTTCATTTGTTCTGTTGGCAGATTTTATTTTTTTTTGCTTAATTCATGGTTTTGTTTTTGTTTTTTTGCTTAATTCGAACAAAAGACTGCCAATGGAAGAAGTGAAAATGATCTTGGAAATATTTCTTGAAATAAGATTTTCAAGATCTATTGTCTAAAACATCTGCTCTTATAACTCAATGAAAAGTTACTCTAAAGGTACTATATTTTATTTTAAGTGCGATTATATATTTTGACTCAAAATGAGAAAAATAAACTCGGTAAGATTTAGATTTTATCCCAATCAACTATCAGATTGGTTCTACTAAGGCTGCTATGATAATGAATACAAAAGCATGAACTTTACTCTGGTATAATATGAGCCTAATGATAGTTTAATTACAGACACCTAAGGAGGAGGCACACAGGATAGAGTTGACATAAATATATAACTAAATAACAATGAGTGTAAATAGAAGGGAATAGGCACAATGATGGTCTAAAAAGAGTATCAATCAGATATAAAATAAAAAAATGTGAAATAGTGAGTTTTTGTTGCTTTCATGCACCTGTTTTTGAGTGGACACAATTATGTAATAGTAATTATGGTTAGCTCAAATAAGTGTGATGAAGCGGTTATGTAATAACTGTGTCAAGCCTAGTTCTGACTACTCACCACTGCTGCTATTTCAGCTCCAGTTTTGTGATTAATAAAGGCCAACACAAGAGACGACAGGAAGAAGAAGAAGGTGCTGGCGGCGGTGTTCACCAGGTCCTACAGGGGTACAGACACAAAAGTAAACAGAGTACAATATGAGCTCTAAGTGTTTTTGTTATAGTTTTTACATATGTATAGAGCCGCAGCTATGACTTTTTTCCCTTTTTTCTTTTTATTACTAATGCCTCGGTACAGGCCGTTTCACTGAACAATAAACTCTGGCTATAAACATATTTCCACTATGTGTTATAATGTTATTTATGCACCTGTTCCCTGCTGAAAAAAATTCCATTCTACTTTGCACATTACACTTTATCTTTGCACCTTCCTGTGTGATAGTCCAGATTTGACCACTTCTGTTTTTTATATATGAATTCATACCACATTGGTTTATAGATTGCCAGTGACCCAGAATAGAGGTCATTACATTTTGGGAAAAGTAGGTCAAAGTTCACATTTTTAATGAATTTTTGAAATTTCTTTTTCTCCTATATACTTACAATGGGAGAAATTTAAAATGCCCATAAAACATCCACTTTGTTTGAAATTACTTCAAACTTGACGCATTTATAGAGGCAATTGATAATGCTGCCATCAGCATATGCATAGACATGATACTATTAGCTGGACTGATGCCAAGATAAGCTACAATACGTGCAAGGGACGGGGTTTGTTATGCCTGGCATCACTAGTTATTTCCTTTTTTTGTTTACCTTTCATTATAAAACTTAAAAAGCAATAAAAAATATTGCATGTGTGTGTGTGGTGGTGGTGGGGGGGAAGGGGG
>JAPTYR010000018.1:35863802-35874017 GCA_029814505.1 Siphamia roseigaster | reverse complement strand
TAGCCGTAAGCCTACAGCTAGAGAGCAAAAGCGCTCTCCAGCACCCCCTGGTGGTCATAATATTGCAGACAGAGTCAGTACTTTTTTGTTCTTGTGTGCTCCTACTGCTGCCCCCCCCTCGCGATGCCGCAAGGGATGCTTGCCCCTATGGCACTCGTAAAAAAAACGCCCCTGAGCCTGTGGGTTTAGACACTTTTTTTTTCAGGAAGTATGCTCAACTTAAAATGTCTTCAGGTGCGAACAACTGGGACAACACATTTGAAGTGAAAAAACTTCATTAATGTCATACTAATCCATTAAACCAACAAAATCATCAGTCGAGAGCGGCTTTTTCACTTCAAATAGTTTGGACACGGGACACCACGGGAATAGTTCACTGAACACATTACAGATGAACGGACAGGAAAAAACACTGCTTTAAAAACACTTCATTGAGCTATCGTTTTATGGAAAACGACCGTTTGACTCCTGATGCGTCAGCGCTGATACTTAATGGAACCACTTTCCTTGTTTTATTTTTCTTGTTTCCAGTGTCCCCAGTGTTTGTGTTTTTTTAGTTTAGTTGAACTGATGTTTGGAGATAAACAGGTGTTAAAAGAAACCGATTTAGAAAAGACTAAACTAAAACTACTGGAACTAAACTATAATACTAGTTACTTTTAACATTTCATCTTGCAAATTTTTCTATTTATCATTTTGTAAATATTTTTTAGTTTTCATTTATTTTTCTACATTTTGCTTATTTTAGTTTTTACTTCAATTTGGTTCCATTTCTGTCTGTTCATGTTACTCAGTATTTCGTTGGTTTATTCATTTTGGTTGTTTTTGTTCTTTTTGCTTATTCTTTATTTCTTTACTGTAGAACTGCTAAAGTCTCAGGACTTGAAGGGTTAACCAGGTGGTGAATACTTCCTCCTCCAATCACTTCTGCTCAAACTGTCATTTTCCCCACATTTGTTAATATTCCCTCCACTCCTCATGAACACACTCCCACTGCAGTGTTGGACCTTCATGTATCCATCAACAATAACTTGTGAAAGGGACACCTTTCAATCATCACTATACTTCCAATCAGAATGATTAAGTGTCATTTCATTTCTTCATTTCATTCATTTATGAAATAAAAATAAAATATAAAACAAGTGTTTACAGAATCCAAATAGTCAATCAGGATTTTTTCCATCAAGTGTATTTAACTTTAATGCCTCTGGACATTGAATTTAAAGTTTAATGACATTTAAGGCCTTTATTTCCACTAAATCCACTGCTTCTCAATGTCCTGCAGAAACCCCAACAGCTGCTGCACTCACCTGGGTCGGCCCAGTAGATCAGAACCCCATCGGTGGAGAAGACCACTGAGGTGGGCATGGTGGACTTCCTCCACAACAGGGTCTTCTTCTGTCCGTCCATCCAAGCACAGTTCACCTCCGACAGGCTCTTTGTACCTGCTGTTCCTAGGGTTGTGTAGCACAGTTTACCCGAGGGGGGGTGGAGTGCAATCGATGTGGTTTCCTGAAATGGACACAAGAGCAGGAGTGAAAAAAAAGTTCAGACCAGGGGGGGTCCACCGGAGGGGGGGGCCCCGTCCACTTTAAACCCAATATGAGCTTTTCTGTCCCAGTGGTTTCACATGCATCCAAGTCGGTCCTGAAGAGGTTCAGTCGTTACTGCATTTATTCTCATTTTCCAGAAACTTTGAATGAACCGGATGAAATGTTGGGTTCTTTAAAAGCAGAGTCCAGATGTGGCTTAATTAAAAATTCTTAAAAATGTAATTGTGACCAATAGAGAATGTCACCGTTTTCAGCTTCTGGATGTTTTATACTTTCCAGTCAACAGCTTAATATTTACTAATTAAGTGAAGGCTCTTCATTTTAATAATACTGCTGTGGTTATTTCCAAGAACATCCATTTATACTGAAGTGACCATGTACAAGTATCTGAAAAGAATTTACTATCAGCTGAAAATATGTTTAATATCAATGTGGAGTTTCTGCTTTTTCCTCATGGACATTCGGAGGCTCAACATTTACGTCGAGGTTCAGAAATTATTCAACAGTCTGTGTCAATTTCAGTAACAAAATATCTTTTCAGGCAATACATAGTTTATAAAAAGTTAAATGTAGATAAAATTCCTTTGGAAGTAAAAAAAAAAAAATCTACATTCAAAAGTTATGAAGCTTTGTTTCCTTCATTTCAGTAGATTTGATTTTCAGACAAAGCAAATAAAAAAAACTATCTCCAAATAACTCCAGTGTAATTTGCTCTAGAATTGAGGAATAAGGAAACTTAAAATATCTAGAATGACACCAGTTTTATTTCTGACTTTGACATACTCTAAATCAGAACTATAGAAAATCCATGTTATTGTAAACAGAGGTTCTTATTCGGGCTGTCAAATTATTAACATTGATAATCAGATTCATCACAGGGTTGGTTTGGATTAAGTTAGATCAATCATGAGCAGAAAACTTGTCCACAATCTTTTCATTTGTTTTTCCCTTAAATTTTTTACAAAATACACTAAAACAAAGAAATGGGGAGAAAAAAATATACAAAAGCCAAAATCTACTAATTTAACCAAAAACATTTTACAGAAGAGCAATGAAAAGTCCAAAACAAACTACAATACAGGGAAAAAAAACAAAAAAAAAACTCAACTGTATGAATGTATACATTTAACATGTGTAACACCTTTAACTGTAAAAACAACTGTTCCATTTAGTTCCGTTATAATTTTTTAAACCAGATTAATACATTTGTTTTGACAGCCCTAGTTCTTTATGGGATTTAAACCCACCCCCTGATGGGACCATATGGTTTCTGAAGTTAAAGGTCAGAGGTCAAGCAGAGGCCCACCTGCTTCACCTTGGGTGACGCTGCCAACACTAACGCGCTGTGGTTACTGCGGCTGGTCACATGGACGTCAGGCCTCTGGGAGCTGCTCCAGTAGAGGTTAGAGGTCACCCAATCAACTGCCAGCGCTGTGATGACATCATCCTACAGTGCACACACACCCCCCGGTCAGGAACAGGTTCAGACTGACGCAGCAGATCCATTCTGCTGTTCTTACCCTCAGCTCCAGAAGGCGACCCACGGGCGTCAGGCCCTGCCTGGACCTGGAGCTGCTCATCTTCAAGACATCCACCGAACCCTGACCCGCATCCGCCACAAACAGGCAGCGCAGAGGGATGGAGGCGTCCAGGACCGAGGCCTCGGTCAGCCCCGGGAAGGACAAGACACGACTGGTGGGCATCTGCTTCAGGTTCACCCCATCACGATGCATCGACTGTAGAGGAACCTGAAAGAAAAACTACCGTATCACCCCGACACCCCCGTATCACCCTTTTGTATGGAGTGAAAAACATTTTTCTTCTGTTATATGTAAACATGACCTTATTCTGTACTTAGATCCACATATACTAAGTGTTAGTACTTTGTAGCAGGTATACTGAAGTATAAGTATAGTATTACAGTATAAGTCTTTTGTACGTAGCCTTCTCTTTATTCTTTTCAGTAGAAGCCCAACTATGATACTTGATTCTGAAGTATATACAGTATAGTTTATAAGTAGTAAACTTACAGTATGCTGCCTCAGTTTGACTATTAAAGTATACTTGTACTACAAGGATGAAATAAGTATAATTGTACTACAAGGATGAAATAAGTATACTTGAACTACAAGTATTTTTGTGGATTTGGAGAAGGCGTTCAACCATGTCCCTCATGGTGTCCTTTGGGGGGTGCTTTGTGGAGTATGGGGTCTCGGGCCCTCTGTTAAGGGCAGCCCGGCCCCTGTATGACCGAAGTAGGAGTCTGGTTCGCATTGCTAGCAGTAAGTCGGACCTGTTCCAGGTGCATGTTGGACTCCGGCTGGGCTGCCCTTTGTCACCGGTTCTGTTCATAATTTTTATGGACAAAATTTCTAGGTGCCGTCAGGGGCTGGAGGGGGTCCAGTTTTGGGGGCTGCGGGATTTCATCTCTGCTTGTTGTGGATGATGTTGTCCTGTTGGCCTCATGGAACACAGACCTTCAGCATGCACTGGGGCAGTTTGCAGTTGAGTGTGAAGCGAGCGGGACGAGGAACTCCAAATCCGAGGCCATGGTTCTCAACCGGAATAAGGTGGGGTGCCCCCTCCGGGTTGATGAGGAGTCCTTGTCCCAGGTGGAGGAGTTTAAGTATCTTGGGGTCTTGTTCACGAGTGAGGGGAGTACGGAGCGGGAGATTAACAGGCAGATTGGCATGGCGTCGGCAGTGATGCAGACGCTGTATCGATCTGTCATGGTGAAGAAAGAGCTGAGCTGAAAGGTGAAGCTCTCAATTTACCAGTCAATCTAATGTTCCTACTCTCACCTAGTCATGAGCTTTGGGTCATGTTCGAAAGGACAAGATCCCAGATACAGGCGGCTGAAATAAGCTTCCTCTGCAGGGTGGCTGGGCACACCCTCAGGGATAGAGGGAGGAGCTTGGCAAACAGCCGCTGTTCCTCCACATTGAGAGGTGTCAGCTAAGGTGGCTTGGGAATCTGTTTCAGATGCCTCCCGGGCCCCTCCCTGGGGAGGTGTTCCGAGCATGACCCACTGGAAGGAGCCCGCGGGGAAGACCTTGGACATGCTGGAGAGACCATGTCTCTTGGCTGGCCTGGGAACGCCTCAGGGTCCCCCCCGGAGGAGCTGGAGGAGATGTCTGGGCATCCCTGCTTAGACAGTTGCCCCCGCAACCCTTATCTTATCTGTTTAATAATGGTAGCACTGATTAAACAACAAGGCAAATGTACATACAAGCATTTAACTTTGTAACTTGAGGGAAATACAGGTTACATAACAACCCTTAGGTGAAACACGGAAAATCACATCTATATGGCACTAATAACTTTCCTGTTGTACTGCTCCAGCTGTCAAGGCGTTTACAAAGCCATACTGTGAGGTGGTGGTGGTGGGGTGGATTCAGATGCAGGAAGCTTTGGCCTATTTCCTTAGCGGCTTCGGGAATGCAGACAGGGAGCACTCACAAAGCCATGTTGAGCCAACTCCTTTACATTCAAACATGGGATTTAGTGTATGGGACGAGGACTAGTATTACAAGTGATCTAAAGCCCTTCTTGAGTCGTACATATTCAGCATATAGCCTACAGTACACACGACTCTGGAGCACAAGAGCAGAATTATAACATGGCTATCAATGCAAATGCTATCCAAAATAAAGACTCATGGATATATGGGTTCAAACTCTTCTGTGAAAAGGCAGATCAGTCAGGGACCTATGGCCCTTAAAAAAAGAAATCATAATAAAAAGGAATAGAAGATAAACACCTCTACTGTGCCCTCTTTTTAAAGGCGTCTAAGGCAGCAGAGCACCAGATAATAAGCATGCTAAAGGAACTGGTTTAAGCCGTTTCTGTAGTTTTCATAGTTCACAGCTAAGGCATAGTTTTCATACTATGCGTTAGCTGTCAAAATGTTCAAAGTATCACTGCTACTATTTTTGTAGATGAAACAAATCCTAGTTCACAGGACAGCTTTTAGGGCTGAGTGGACTTTAAAGCACCAATGTGAAAGTGACACAGACTTTGACCCATTAAGTCATAGTTATCCATTACACAAACAAAGGTGAGGCTAAATAGCACAATCAAAAACTCATACAATACATATTTTATTTAATAAACTGGTACTCAAAGATTATAATTCGAGTAAAGATAAGTAACTTTCAACTGCTGTCATCATGTTTTTGTCACTATTGTAACCATTGTACGTCAAATCATTTGACAGTCCCATATGCCCAACTGTTGTGAAAACATACATGGGAAAATGATATCACACTGGAGAAATGGTAAACTGAAGAAGTCCTCAAATTTTAAGCACCTTTACAAAATAAACACCAAACTTTTGGACTACACACCATTCCCAGTCTAGCTGAAAAAATATCCTGGTTTTGTCACACACCACGGAAGTCACAGACCAGAATATTTCTCGTTTCAACCTGCGGTCCAACAATAAGTGGATCCTGTAATTTGACTAGAGGCGACTCCAGCAGCCAGCCTACTTCAGTTACAGCACAGCAGGGATCTGAATGTCCGCCCCACAGACTGAATTCAGACCAGCTCAGTTTACGTCCTTTCCTTCCCCTGACGCTGTTGTTGGAGGGGAGGGAACCATGATGCAAGACGCCTGCAAGACTCCCTGGACTTAGGCCACTCACATACTTCCAGTCTGACTGTCAGCCTCTCACTCAGACACATATCCACAAGTACGTAATCCTAGATATCACCAATATGCCAGTGACATCACTACAGACAAGCCGTAAGACGCTTCATCTTGAGGACATGCCATAGCCAAATTGGAAGGCTGACCAAGTCTGTGGGTGGGCTCAAAGTGTTTGACTGAGGACTGAAAGTGGGAGGAACCCATGAGAAATCTAACAAACAGATGCTAGAAAAATACAAGTTAGGCCTCCTTCCCTAAACACTATAATTACAAATGAACATCTGTAATAACAGATCACACCTTCCCTTTCAGAAACAATAAGAGACTTATTATACCAATTCTAATTTAAATGGTGAGTTCATTCAATCTTCTCAAAATGTTTGTAATCACCAATGTGCTTTAGTCACCATTTGGTAACTTCCCTTTTTTGTCACACATTTGTTAGCAAGAACATGTTACCACTTGACACTTGCCTTAACAAGTTCAGCATCAAGAAAAACACTGACGAGTGACAGCCATCAGTGAACCAATCAAACAAGTTTATGTGAAATCAATATATTTCTTGAAAAGTCTTGTGACAGCAACAAAAGCAAGCAACCTTTGGATGCAGACAACAACCCTCTGTAAAATCCTGTAGGCTAAAATCATTTTTCTGAACACAAAAGAACTGTTCATAGACAAGAAATGACCTGCTCTAAAATTAACAAGAGAAAAACATCTGAGAACATCACATTCATTGATCTGCAGAACTTGCCTGCAGCCAGAGCACACAGCTGAGGATCATGGGCTTCTCTGACGATGACCTAGAAACATCCATGATAATGTCTAATGTTATACTGTGCTTGCTTTCTATGTGACACATTGACCAATCCCTCCTTTTTCCCCCAGGAGCTAGTCAGCAAAGAGCATGGCTGCTATTATGTAAGAGTCTCATTGCTTCCATCCTAAGACACTTCAAATACATTTTCTCAGTCCTGCTCAGCCTGACGACACAGAGAAATGTGACAGATGTATGCATGTCAGGTTTACATTTTGCACACCTAACATGCATCTTTGTAAAAAGAATCACTCAAGATTTATGGATACTTCTATTCCACAAAGTTCCATTAATAGCCATAAAATTGACTACTAAATTGCAAAAGAGACACTAAAAAAATGTTGTGGATTTAATTTTATGGTTGCCTTCCCTGTCAAAAGTTAGCCACCAACAGTGAAGTTACATTAGGTAGCATAGTCAAAATCTATATTTAACTAAAAGCCCTACAAGACATGGAGATAAACCACAGACACTGCGAGCCTCACTGAGGTAGATATAGTTAACATTACTTACTCTTCTGCTCCAATTCTCTCATGTCCTCAGGAGGGATCTTGAGTTTGTCTACATGGTCACGAAGCACACTTGCCCACTTTTTCAGTGACTCCATAATGGTCCACGGCCGAGACATATCCGCAACAAACACAGCTAGACAGTCAGGTAGTGACTGAGCTGACACTGCGAACTTGAGCAGGCCTTTGTGGTACAGATCGCCATCCAGAATCCACACATTACATCGTGTAAGGTCTGTAAGGAGAAAAATATATATATTTTTTTTTTTAAATATTATGACAACAAGGTTTATTTTTTTTAGTTTGTAGAGGTTTCTAGAGTAAAACAGTCAGAAAAAATCATGCAGGTGAACTCACCATCTCTGTCCTCATCATGGACATTTAAGTACAGATACTCTAATCCTCTCCCTCTCTTGTTGTGATCCGTTCCTTGAAGTTTGGCCATAAGTGTTGTTTTTCCTGATCCATCTTCACCTGCAAATATTTGATATGTTCAGTATGACAGTGTATTGTTGCTGAAAGGTGCAATGTGAAATTGATAATATTATGGGTATATCTGGAACAATAATGGTATAATATACAGCAACAATTTGTCACCTCAACTTAAAACCATGTATAAAAATATACGGACGATGTTTATTGCACCACAAAAGAAAGACTTCACACCTGTCTGCTCCATGGCCACTTGTATTTTCAAAACTTCCATATAATCCTACCAAACTTAATGTGTTGCTAATGCATTATGTTTCTATTTATTATCTGTAGCTACAAAAGAACACAGAACAAACCTCTCAGATCTCGTGGTTCTGTAGCCTTTTTTGCAGTTCTGTATTGTGAAACGGTTACATTTGTGGGTTTTACAGCAGGCTTGTAATGATTTCAGTATTTTGTACTCTCTTCAATTCCCTAGGGGTAGACCCCCACTAATACAGTGCAGTAGCAGAGACAAAGATTTTAAGTAATACTTACCAAATACCAGGATATTTTTCCCTGATGGCAACTTTGAATTTGATCTAGTTGAAACCTCACTCAGTATTGAAGACCTGCAATACATTTCATACGATAAAAGAGAAGCAAAGTCGTTGGCCATAATGTTGACAGTCAAGTTGAGCACTGACAACTCCAAATTGATAACTGTTAGGGCAGTAAGCAGTCTGCAGAAATCACATAACTGTCACAGATTTTTCACGATTTCATTGTATTCACGACAACACCAAAAGCAGGAAATGATAAGTCATCTTTTCTGACCCAGTACGTCAGAAATGAAACGCTGGGGATATGAAACCAGGCGTTAAACAGCATTATAGTATGAATATTCGGCATACTTTAGGTGGTCACTTCACATATGAGATTGACAACATTTATGTAAACGTTCCTATTAGCGTGCCGTATCCTGCATAAAGAAGCTAAGACTACTACTAAAGCTGACATGAACTGTCAAAGCCCCTGACACTATGAATGTCCCTCTCAAACTCAAACAACAGAATATGTCGGCTGTTACTTCCTTCTTTAAAACTATGAAGGCACCAGTGGAACATATTAGTGAAGTACAATGTAGCTGATCAGCAGTAGCACAGTTAGCCGAGATGCTAACGCTAACACAAGTAACGTTAGCTCTCTGACCGCCCAGGTTCAGTTAGTGCTAGCTAACATTGCGGCTAGCCGGGCCGGTGTTTGGGGAGCAACCGGCAGTGACAAAGCAGATCCACTGTGTTTGTGCTTTTTCCGAGAAGAACATCGGCCGAAACGCAACTGTGAAAAGATTAGAAGAACTTGCCAGAGGTTTTGTCCTTCTTCCTCTTCGTTGTTATTGTCGCCTGCCCCAGCTGCGCCCGGGAGCTGTTTCTCCAGAACGGGAGCCATCTTCTCTTTCTACGACCACAAAGACAAGGCCCTGCTGCTGGGGCACCACTAGCACCGCCTTCATCCAAGTAGCCAAGAGTGCGCTTGATTCACTGACCGGTACGCCGCGCAGGAGCGATCACGCCCATTTCCTGCCGTTATGTACTGTCTAATTATTTCACTGGAATAACAAAACAATTCAACGAAACGTCATAGTGTATAAATCAAGAAAATAGAATAGTGGTGCGTTCAAACACGTGTTCAAAACTTCGAGCTCTACTTTTGGCAAAATCCCAAAGAGTGATGTAATTATAATAGATTTTATTCCTCCAACTGGAAAGGATCGATTGTGAGCAAAAGTCTAATGCTTTTTACCTTAAATTGCAATTGAGAATTTATGACTAACACTGTTAAACAATGCTTTTCACGAGCTAATTTCCAGTGATGAATGCCGTGGTTTACCAAATATTGAATGAATGAATGAATAAATGAGTGGTATCACCACTGCACATAACAGTATAAGTATAAAAGAAAAGACGTTTCAATCGATACTCAAAAAATAAAACAGAAGCAAAATGCTTTTTTGTGTTTGCTTTCACTATTAAGTCAACCTATCCTCCTATAATACTTAAATGAAAGAAAGAGAATCACACGTGGAACCCTCAAAATAGCCATCAAAATCTTTGTTCAGGTGTCACTTTATTGTATTCTCAGAAAGCATATTTGCATTTCTCAAACGCATATAGAAGACCTAATCAAAATCCAGTAATAACGCCACACATTTTCCCCAACAGCAACAGTTAAGTTCCATGATGTGTTTCAGAAAAGACCAACTTATCTTTC
>JAPTYR010000018.1:35845242-35855870 GCA_029814505.1 Siphamia roseigaster | reverse complement strand
AAGAAAGAAAGAAAGAAAGAAAGAAAGAAAGAAAGAAAGAAAGAAAGAAAGAAAGAAAGAAAGAAAGAAAGAAAGGAGACCTGGAATATCTATTGTTCTCTTTCGCTCTCTGCTTTTTTCATATTATATACATTTTTACATTTCAAGGAATTGTAGCCTAGTTTTCTCGTCCTCAGTTGCTGAATTTGATTTTAGTGCCGTACCAAAGAGGGCAGCGTTGTTTTAAGTATAGGCCTGGTTATGGGGGGAAAAAAGAAAAAAAAACCTTTGGAATTTAAAAAATGCAAAAGAAAGTGATAAAGTTCAAGTATTACTTAAACACTGTAGTGACAATGTTTAGTTCTCTCCGGTTCTGGCATGAAAAGCTACGACATTTTCCAATGATCATGAACAAAAAAGGGCAGAGCAGCTGAGAGAGGCAGCGGTGGGAGGGATGAAATGGGGGATGGAGACCCCTCTACTGCTTGTTATCTCTCGAGTGGTCGTAGGTAGTGTGTAGCGTTGTGTAATTCCTTTGTATAAGCAGCCTATAGTCTACTCTAAAGAATGGTTTAACGTACTGGTTGCTGCCAACTCAGCTCAGCCCCTGAGGCTACTTTAGTCAGTGAGTAGAGCTGCTGGGTTTTGTGCACCATCCTTTGTTACCGGCTGCGCCTCTGGAGTCTCCCTGAGCTTTCGAAATGTGGGTCTATAGTCTGTTGTACAGCCGAGGCAACAGCCTGTTAACGGAATTAGCTCATGAGTTATAAAATACTCTTTAAATATTATGTGAAAATTACTGTTTTGGATCACCAAGACAATGGAACAAACTGGATAATCAAACATGCAGTATATTTTGGGAGAAAATGGAATGCAAAGTGGTTATTGTCCAAAAGCAGAAGCAGCCCTTTGTTTAGTCAAAGCCAGACAATTGGATTTTTTTGAGTTTGAACAGCCTTAACAGGTGTAGACTAATGGGCATTGCACCTATCCGACCACAGTGCGTGTTGATGGCTCCATTGCAGCACTATGGACAGTTCCCTGTTTGGTGAGACTCGTACCCTTGCCAATATGCTGCTGGCATGGCAGATATGCTGCTGGCATGGCAGATATGCTTTTTTGATCACTTTGGATAACGTATTGCTTAAACTTATGGATTTTATTTGGAAAACATCTGTCAAATCTAAATTGGTGCACGAGCTGTGGAATACACTTAAAATGGCTGCAATGGATCTGAAAGCCTGCAATAAGTGAGGCCACTCAGCAGAAACATGGGATTCAAGTATCCTACTATTTCAAACAGGTTTGTTTAGTGTCAGCTGAAATACAATCCACAAGATAAAGTTGAACTTCCAGTTCTCTGTTTTGTTCCTAAAAGGAAGTTGCATTCTGTGGCAATCACTTGCTCTTCCTCTATACCCTCCATTAATAACGCACCACAAAAAAACCCTTTCTCCTCCATGCGTTCATTGTCTATACACTCAGGCTGCAATTTCTCATGATTGGTGAGGAACAACTGTACAGAACAAATATACACTTGGAATTAAAGACTTAGAACATATTTGTTTCCTTTTAGATAACAGTGTTTTTTAAGTATTAGAATGATCTAATTCAAAATGTCAACAGAAGAAGTTATACAATTGAAGTTGGCAACGCTACATGCCACACTCATATAAAGTATAATTGGACATAGCCAGTACTTTAAGATGACATACTATTAAAACACTATATTCATTTCGTACTTATGACACTTTGGCTTACAAAAACACACATTTCTAATGTTTTCATATGGTGTATAAATGTCTGCTAGGCTAACCAAAGTTAGATGTGTATGATGTCAAATGCACCACGAGGTGGGTGATTAAGTGGCTACTTTCAAGTCAGTTCTGGTTTGATTGTCACCACCAGTAGTATTTTTTGCAAAATGTTCTATTATGGGTTTAGGAGATAAGTGCAAATAAAATGTTTGTCAGTTAATCTCTTATATTAACTTACACTTTCATCTGTGTGTTTCTAGGAACCAACATGGGAGGCAAATTGAGCAAAAAGAAGAAGGGATATGATGTGAGTGACCCTAAAGAGGCAAAGGCAGAAGCTGCAGCAGTAGCTATTACTGCACAGGAGTCGGCTAAAGTGGAGGATGCTGTCCTGCCCACAGAAGCAGCTTTGAAAGCTGAGGCAGGCAATGTGGTTGAGGAGGCCGTGGGTTCAGCTGTGGCAGCAGTAACTGAAGCTGCAGGAGCTCCAGAAGAACCAAAATCAGCAGCCCCAGAAGAACCAGCTCCTGCAACTGTAGAGAAAGTTGCTCCTGTAGAGGAACCAGTTGCTGCAGCAGAACCTGCAGCTCCAGTAGCAGAGGAACCAGTTGCTGTGCCGGAGGTAGCTCCCGAAGTAGAACCAGTTGCAGCTCCAGTAGATCTCCCAGAGGCATCAGCAGCAGTACAGGAAAAGCTAGAACCTGTAACTGTTGAGGAACCTGTGACAAGTGAAGTTCAACCCGAATCAGCAGCTGCTCCTGTGGAACTCCCCACTGAAGAACCTGTGATAGCTCAAAAGTCTGTCCCAGAACCAGTGGTTGTTTCTGCTAGTGCAGAGGGAGTGCCCGACACTACACCAGAACCAATTTCAGAGACTGTTACTGAAGCACAGGCTGTTGTAGAAGAGACAGTGGTGCCTGCTTCTGTCCCTGAACCTGAGCCAGTGGCAGCTGTAGAGCCAGTGCTAGAACAAGCTCCGGAACCAGAGCAAGCACCCATACCAGAGCAAGTCCCAGAACCAGAAGCAGAGCCAGAGCAAGCACCAGAGCCAGAACCTGAGCCAGAGCAATTACCTGAACCAGAGCCTGAGCCAGAGGAAGTACCTGAACCAGAGCCTGAGCCAGAGGAAATACCTGAGCCAGAGGAAGTACCGGAACCAGAGCCTGAGCCAGAGAAAGCACCGGAACCAGTGCCTGAGCCAGAGAAAGCACCAGAACCACAGCCTGAGCCAGAGAAAGCACCAGAACCAGAGCCTGAGCCAGAGAAAGCACCGGAACCTGAGCCTGAGCCAGTGGAAGCACCAGTGTCAGAGTCTCAGCCAGAGCAAACACCTGAGCCAGAGCCAGAACCTGAGCCAGAGCAAGAAGTAGAAAAAGTCCCTGAGACAGAGGAAGTAACAGAGCCAGAACCTGAGCAAAAGGCAGATACCAGTGAACCTCCAGCAGAGGAGCAGGTAGAGGAACCAGAGCCAGAAGGAAAAGTAACTTCATCTGACAATGCAGAAGTCGTGATTGGAGAAGCAGAATCACCTGAAGTCTCACCTGCAGCAGAGGAGACCCCCACTGAATGTCAGGTTGCAGAGGAAGAGACTGTTGCAACAGAAGTCTCTGGGACTGAGGCAGCTGAGCCGGAAGCAGGAGAATCTGTTCCAGAGATTGTCATCTCAGAGTCTGCTTCTGGAAATAATGGTGAGTCTGAAGAGGTACCCAAAACCTCTGTGGAAGAGGTGCCTAGCCCAGAGCCTGTGGCAGAAACCAAGATTGAAAATGGAGAATTAGAGAGCCCTTGTCCTACAGAGGATGTGGTAGCTGTAGATGCACTCCCAACGGTGAATGGAGAGTGTGCAGAATCTCCTTCCAGCACTACCACAGAGACAGAGGAATGTGTTAATGGTAGTGAAAGCCCAGAGGAAACACCTATCAACAAAGAGCAGAGTGACTTAAAAAAGGACGCAAGTCTGAGTGGGGGTGTCCAGGAGGTTCCTGATGCAGTGCCTGACATGGTGGAGGCTGTCAGCACTGAGATCAGCCAGGCAGTCTGAAAATAAGCCATCTTTGAAATTAATGTGAATTCAGTTTAATCCTCCCATGGTTTGAGAAAGCCATAAAGGTATTGCAAACACAGCTAGGCTTTCTGACATGCTGAAACCACTGCAATGGCCATAGTGGTAACTCAGGCAAAAGGATGTTTTCTTTTGAGTATTACCAAAAATGAAATGCAACAGTCTGAGCATGGAAATAAGAAAGAGAGAGAAAGTGAGAGATGGAACAAGATAGTGACTTCAGTTTTTTTTTTTTGAGGGGTCAGAGCAAAAAAAAAAAAAAGAAAAAAAAAAAGGAAGTGATCAGTGGAGCAAAAAAATATTGGGCAGTAATACTAATGACGTAAATGAATATGTCTTTGTGTGTGAGCCAGATTATTACAAAGTGGGTTTTGGAACAGCATTCATTAAAAGTATGTTATCTAATTTAGAAGTTCATATAACCTTTCTATTATATGCAGAGACATGAAAATAAATGTGTTGGCTTTTTATAATAACGGTACATGTGAGGATTGTTAATTTTAAGTTGATTGTTCGGAATAGAGAATAAAAAGAGATTGTTATATCCTACATTGATCTTTTTTTTCCTTTTTGTGTACTCTTCCAGTAATAAGTGTTTAACGATTTTGTTTTCATCTTTTGCCCTTTTACCAGTTTAGCTTTTAATATTAAACATATAAAGATGTCTCAACTAACCTTCAGTCATAAAATCTATGACTGACTACATTTTCTGGGTAAATATTTATAAGACACAAATGGAAATAATTTACAGAACACATCTCTGTTATTTCTAAGCACATGCTGACATTCACCACCACTCTTGAACAGACTATTTTGAGCAGGTGTTTGGGTACTTTTAAGTGCAATGTCCTTTGGGTCACTGGCTACAATGCAAATATTTTAGTTGGTCAAATCACTGTAACACGTGGAAATCAGCTTTTCTCTCCTTTCCTCTTGCTTATTTCGGGAATTTCATGTCCTCGCTGCACATATTGCCAACATTTCACAAATCCATACCAACAAGGGGGAACTAAATGGGGAGAGGCTTCTGCAAGAGGAAGGAAAAAGGAAGAAGGAGGAGGTATACTGGGATAAAAGCAAGTGTTATGATGCTACACCTAGGAAATATTATTTTTCCTTGGAGGCATTTTTAACTATTTTGCAAATAGGCCAAGTGTTTGGGTGTTTTCAGGACAGTAATTGAGGGTCACAAACATGTTTCGACACCTACCTGCCGCCTCCTTGCAGAATGCTGCCACGCCTGCTGCTCACACCAGTGTTAGATATTGAAAGGTCTTTGTCATACAGGTGCTAATACACATATATTAGCAAGAGAGAAAAAAATGTGTTTCTGTTCAGTGTGTGTCCACAAGTCCAAGTACAAGTATGGAAAGATGTAAGGTGTGTGTGTGCATGTAGTTGGTGGGGAAGGCAGAGGTAGGTGCGGTCATCCAAGCTTTAAATAACTTGTGGTATGGGTCAGAGGATAATAGGGGATCTGATAGTGATAGAGGAAGCCCCCTTCCTCAAAAAAAAAAAAAAAATTTGCTTCATAAGGAGCCCATCCACATACCAGCTCTCTCCAGTTTCTTAAAAAAATACTCAAGCTCCGCACATTTATGAAAGGAATGTTGTAGAGAGGGCTTGGGGGCCGGGAGGATGAACTTGCTGGCATGTTTTTCTTTCTTCTTGCGGTACAGTATGTCTTACTTTGTATGCATGTGGGTTACTTGCGCATGATGCTAGTTAAAAAGAAACTGACTGACACTGTGGCTGAGTTTTACAGAGAATGATCTCAAATTTACAATTTGAGGACTATTTACCACAAGTATTTCTTCCAGTAGTTCTGTACATTGGGTACTTTTATTTTTAAGACCATGTTTATAGACACATATTTGAACAGCAACAAACATGTATTGGTTAAGTGTGAGATTTTTCAACATTTTACTCCACCCACTTGCCACTAATGGATACAACACAGGCCACTATTATTTATAAGACTGTGTACTTGTACATGCCATCCCTTGAAGCATAAATAAAATGAGACAGTAAGCAGAAGAATGGAGAGGGCATTTATTGATATACTTTTTCTTTAATATCATTTAGTTGTTAACGGAATTAAAATTTTTACTGCTCCGTTTCCGCTTCTCCCTTCTTCACTGTATGTCTGTGTCTTTTAAAGCCTGTGTGTTTGTGTTGCAGAACAGGGTGCTTGTCTTTTGGATCTTGATTTAAACACTGCTTTAAAGTTGCATAGTTTTCTAAGGCCAGCTGCACTGCCTGGTTACCCTAACACTATGTGCTCTATATGCAAGCTCCTGCACAAAGCATGGACTGTGTTCGAGCTCCTTTTCTCCCTGTGTGAAAACTAGCCTGCAGGCTTTAGCTTTCCTTGACTGAATCTTCTGAGAAGCAAAGGAAAAAGAAAACGTGAACTAAATCCAAAGGCTATGAAATTCATGAGGTGCTGACCTGCTGGGTGAAGTTGTTGTTTTTGTCTTTTTTTTTCTTTGGCAGTGTCTTCAACACAGCCTGAGAAATCCTTGCTAATGTCGTTTTAACTTACAGATTGATTTGATGTTAAATGTGCTTCAATACAAAAGAGAGGGAAGGCATAGGAAAACATGCTCAACTATAATTCAAACCATTCTACAGCAGATTTTAACCCGAAAAGTATTATGTAAGAACAGATTCATAGCAGATCATTATAGCCCTGGGGTGAGTTGGCATTTAATGAATCAAACAAGCTTATTATTAAAAATCTGAGGAATAAATTTCCATATAAAAATGAATGGAATATCTAATCTGAGCATTTACATGCCTTTCCCCGTGTAGAGGGCAGTTAGGATAAATCCAATGCCCTGTGTACTTGTGGGAAAGAACATCCTGTTATTACTGGGATAACAAGCACGAAAGATATGAGTGTGTGAGACTTTTGAGAGATGCTGTCTTCTGCTGTCTCTCTTGGTTGAGTAGATAATAAGAGTCAGGTGGTGAAATTGCAGCAACAGCTGATCACTATTTATTATTCTAGCAAGAGGATGTCAGAGGGGAACTTCAGACAGGCAAACACACACAAAATAGTCAAAAACAAACAGCTCACTCATGTTGTGTCACTTTATCTCATCCTGGACGGAACAGACCTACAGTAAAACAGAGCACTGACACATGCTAATGGATAATGGTTTTATGATGATGGCTCTTTAGTGTTCTTTAAAACTGTCAATCAAGATACGATGCATGTAACTTGTGCTGAAAGAGCAAAGTTTTAAAGGGTTTCTCCACATGCCTATTTAAGCCAACTATACTATTTTCCAATTTTTTTGTCTGGTGAACTCTCGTTTTTGCTCTCACTCTTTTGGTGTCATGCTCATATTATCGGTATTACTGTCTCCTCTCCAATCTCCTTTGGACATATAAATCCCTTTAGCCCCTTTATTGCTCCATCTCCCCTGTTCTGCTTGTATCTTATCCTCCCACCCCCGAACCCATCCATCTGGACATGAGCACTAATGCGGTCATTGTATCAGGGCTGGAGGAGGCCTATTAGACGGAGCTCAGTGGTAGTAGAGATCAATATTGATCCATAGGTTTAGCCTAATGGATACTGAGAGAAGCAGTGCCTCCCCTTTGTCTGCCCAAGGATCCCATCACATCCAGCTCCTCATGCATGCACTCTAGCTCTCTTACTCACCCATACACATGCACACACACACGCACGCACGCACGCACACACAGAAACAAAGACACTGTTTTCTATCTGTGTGTCAAACTCTGCTGATGCAGCTGATACATGGAGTGAGCACTTTACAGTTGTCCACTTTTCCTCTGTGTGTGAGAGAAAAAGGGAGAATATGAACATAAGTATCTATGTAAACATTATCCACATCAACATCTGTGAATTGTTAGACATTTTTATATGTATTTTCCTTTACAAAATAGCCCAGACTTTTAATACACAATGAAAACACTGGAGACACGCTGCTATGGCACCACACTAAAATCAGTGTCAACACAAACTTGCATAAAAAAAGCCATTCATGGAGCTATTGATGAACTGGGTTGCAGTGTGGGTGTCATCTCACTTTTCATTTTGGCTAAACAGCTGCTGGGGTTTTCAGTGCCAGCCTAAGCCTTTGTATCAGCAGCTATTCAATGCCACAGTATTTGCTGGACAGCATCAAAATGAAAGTCGAGACAGCATCCACAACTGCTACATCCATCGTTCTTTGATATTCAGACCTAATTACCCCTCCCTTAGATACCAGTTAACATCACACTGGTATTCTTATTATATGAACAGCATTACAGTGCTTATGCTACTGTCAGATGTTGAATTTGAGGTATCGCTACAAATAGCATATGAGTTAAGATGCTGATCATGAAGTGCACCAAACATAATCTGACCATTTCCCATTTATCTGTTCTCCAGTTCCAAACACTTTCTAATTTATTAAAACCATTAAACAAATAAAATGAATGACATAAATTCCTTCCTGTCTACATCAAAACATAAATACCCATTTACACGTACTGAAATGTAATAAGGCTTTTAAAATAGGACAATCATAGGTGCTATTTTAGAAATAATTTTACAGCACAAAAACTAATCCACGTGTTATTTTACAATACAAAAACAAATTTCTACCTGTTATCACAGCTTAGAAAGAGGGGTTGGACACAGGGAACATGTGAGCATGGTGTGTGCTTTAGATTAGCAATGGAAACTCATTCTGTGTGCAGTCACCTTGACCAAGCCTCCAGGCTCCAGGAGTTTTAAGAAAAAACAGTGAAAAGTTAACTCCTCACTTTGGCTTCTTCAGCTTGCTTTTGGTGTAACATACACTCCCATGTATTTCAACAAACGTTGACCTGCACACACATATCAACATAGTTCAATAAAGAAATACTACACTGAAAATAATTTACTTCCATAAAAAAATCTAATTTGACACAATCTAGTGATAATTTATCTGGGAAAAAATCCTCCAAAAAATAAAAACTCTGTGTGTGTGTGTATATATAATTGGAGTATGTATATATATACTGCATAATGAAATTAAAGATAAACATGAAAGGTTGAAAAATAAGATGAAGTATTTTTATTGACAGTTGGATTATGAAGACAGCAGAGGGGCTTGTAGTTCTTTTTCATTGCAGTGTACAGTAAAGCCAGATATTGTACAGTATTTGCAGTCTTGTAGTAAAATTCCTGTTGTAAATTGTATCCGTGTCCGCTGGGAAGTGATGACCTTCAGTGTGCCTCTGGTGACAAAGCTAAATCAAAGCTAGTGCTTGTTTAAGACAGCCACTGCACACTGGCTGTATGGCCCCTGGTGAATTATTTATCCATGAAATGAAATGACCTGAGGCACTTTGTCGACAGTTGGGCAAGGACCAAGACGACAGAAAAAAAGGTAGAAGGATGTCAGAGAGAAAGTTATTTATTATCCGTTTGTACATAACATTAGACTTAAGAGAAGAGGGAAGGACAAAGATAGGGGAAAATTAAAGACATCTGACGTCTGTTAACAGCCTGCAGCGGTGTATGTTTATGGACTTTCTAAAGTGTTAAGAGCAACTTTTCCCCTACTTTTCTTTCACTTTCTGCACTCATGTATACTTTTGAAGGTCTATTATTGTAAGAACCAGCATGACATTTCCAAGTAGAAATTAAGAAGGTTTTCTTTAACACGTTAGCCAGTTGTTTTCTGAAAGCACTGTTTGAGGGTTTTATAGTTGTTTAGGTAAAAGCGAAAGTTTAAAGTAAGCTTTGGAAAATGTAGAGGTAAGGGTACGAATAGTATGTTTATATGTTTGAGTTTATAGGGGCTAAGGAAAAGTTTAACCTAATGCTTTGTTGAAATGAGAGAGAGAGAGAGAGAGAGAGAGAGAGAGAGAGAGAGAGAGAGAGAGAGTGTGTGTGTGTCTGTCAGATAGGTAGAAGAATGTGTCATTTCAAGCTGTCATACAAGTCAATCAGTTCTCCAGTCAGGCAGCCTGTAATAATGATGCCCCACAGCTGACCATTACTCCCTTTAATCTTTAGTTTCCTTAAGTGTTCTGTGCTATTTTCTTCATCCTGCCGTTACTGTACGAATTCAATACAAACCAGAAGTGACGCATTCCAGATAGGGTGAAAATCAGAAACATCTATGTAACAGCAGTGAAGAAAGTCAAACTAATAAGTAAACCAAATATTCGATTAATCTGTCACAAATTTTGAAGGCAATGAATGCATGGACGACTTTTAAGATCCGAAAATACTTTTGTGCAACCTGGTTGTTGTCTTCAGTGATCATTATGACATGGAAATACACACAGTAAGTATGGAATCCATCCCGAATGGACTGTGAAAACAGAAGTACTACAGCTCAGTGGAGTGCAATATAATGCGGAAGCCTCTGTGCTAGTAGTTATATAAAGCTATGTTGTCAGCAAAATACCAAAATAGCAAAAACCATCTGAATTATACACTGTTGCCTATTCCACTTTTCATTCCTATTCATACACAGCAGTAATTGCCTTTGACCAGGTGCAATAATTCGATGCTGAGTCCCAGTTACACTTTATCAACAATAAATCACAATGGCACTGGTAAAAAACCAAACCAAAACAAAACAAAACAAAACAAAACAAAACAAAAAACCCCAACAACAACAAAAAAAGGAAAAATATTTTACTTTAACTCTATAAACAAATGTGTTTTTGCTGTATAAAAACCCAAATCATGTGTTCATATGTGCCACAATTTTAAAAATATTAAATTTGTAAATTTATTTATTTATTTATTTATCCTTTATTTAGCCAGGATTGTCCCATTGAGACTGTGCGTCTCTTCTGCCAGGGAG
>JAPTYR010000018.1:35829296-35841115 GCA_029814505.1 Siphamia roseigaster | reverse complement strand
ACACACACACACACACACACACACACACACACACACACACACACACACACACACACACACACACACACACAAAACCCTCGTCTGTGCCTCCTCCCTCCAAAAGCCCCTGGCCCACAGCAATGCCATATGTCCAACTCACAGACACTGGCAGTTCCTCATTGTTTTGTGTTTCTCGACGATCCACTGTGTTGCAAAATGTGAGGAGCCTGCAGGAAGACTGTCAGGCAGCTACAGAACACCCTAGGCTTTTGTGAAAAATGGTGATTCAGTTAATCCCACCTTCACCATGAACACAAACAAGCACAATTTAAAAAGTCTGCCTCTGAAATCACTTAAGAAAGCTTTATTGATTAGCGTTGTTTCTCAATTGTTAAAAGTTACATGCTATTCCACAAAAGTATTTCATTATGTACTAAACTCTAATTCTGGGGTTTCCAACTTTTTTTTGGCTTGTGACCCCGTTTAACATCATAAATTTCTGATGACTCGAGACATTCAAAACAGATTTTTTTTCCCCCCAAAAAATGAATTTATTTTTGATCATGTAATAGTTTGCAATACTATGTTGCAAATAAACCTTAAATTTAGACAACAGCACATAATGTACATTATTGTGGACAGAAGCAGAAAAGCCAGGTGTCGATAGTGAGAATTTTATTTTTATTTTCCTTGGTCAGGATCTGCACAGTCAGTCCAACTTGTAGTTACAAGGATGAAAATTAATACTGAACAACAAACAAACAAAAACAATAACTCAAACTATGAATTATGAAAGAGCTGCAGCACCTTAAACTGACCACATTTTGACAGATAAACAGTCCCACAGTGCTTCTTTTATGTATTGTGATTATCTCTCTAAATGAACTATACCATTTTTTTTTATTAGTAATTGTTTTCATTATGTTTATCAGTTACAAAAAATTTCAGGTATCCCCATTTGAATTCCAGAATTGAATTGACTATTAGGTTGAAAAACACTGATCTAAAGCTTCTGACTTCTATCATCGCAAAATATTAACCTGAAGCTCATTCATGCATCCTGTCATTTGTCAGTAAAACTGTCAAATTTGAATTTCAAATACTTGATAAGTGGGTGACAGTGCTAACTCCAAATATTAGTGTATATACAAATGGTACACATTATGTGGAAACTGCAATTAGTAAGAAACACTGCAGCCTGTGCTGGGCCAGATGGTGGGATAGGAAATCATTTGACAATGTTGATTTTCTGTCATCCAGGTCAAGAGAAACATTAGCACAAGTCAACCAATATATTCTTGTTACACATTTGGTTTCTGTATTTTATGATAAATTGATTTGGCTTTCAAACAAGTTGAGATTTAGTGATTAAAAGCCAAGTGTAGATTGGAGAATCAAGGATACTGCCCGGTGTTTTTCATATTAGAAAAAGTGCAACTTTAATCAGCGGTTCAATTTTAACTTCATTTTAATTAGCACTTTGAAATTTGTTTTACATTAAAAGTGCACAAATGAAATGCATTATTATTATCATCATCTATTATATTTTGTTCACAGTAACTAGTACATAAATCTGTGCTGCATTGCATTATAGTGAGCATTTCTGTGCAACATGTAGATTGTATCATTATGAAACTTTAACCTGTGAACTAAGAAGATAAGATGAGAGGGGGGACAAATAAAAGGAAAGTAAACCTACTCTCATCTTGGTTCTTTTACAAAATGAGGACAGACAAGCTGACTGAGAGCAGATTTATCCAGTCAGTCTACAGATACATTTGTTTTATATTGAGCTGCTGCTGGATCCCATATGAGAGCAATTTTCTTCAGTCGACATTGTGAGAGAAATCATGTACAGACCGTGGAAAAACAGTAAAACTAGAGGAGTATACACAAAAGGAGATGATAGGAGGAAAAGCAGGATTAGATAAACAATGAAGACAGATCTCCTCCATATTCTCTGCTGCTTTTGGTAAATCTGTCCAGCTGCATCACATAGAGCCGGTGACTCAGCAGTGGGTCCTGGGATGTGACCCATATCCACCGTTGCTGTGATTGTCCAATGGATAAGTGTCAGACAAAGCAGGTCAGGACTCACCATCACTCCAAACCTTTACTGACATTCGCAGGAGAGGCAGCAAAGGAACAGCTTCTCTGGCACTATTTACCAAGAAAGCCAACTCAGCTGATGCTCAAGTGAAATCATGAGGAGTGTAGTGAGTGCAGAACTTTATTGTGTGTGTGTGTGTGACTCCAAAGAGATAACCACCCAGACAGGTTCCCAATAAGTTTTTTTCCCCCTAAAAATAATAATGACTTATCCTTCATAAACTTCCCGTATAGCTCCTGACTCTCTCCTGACCTTCAGTGCATTGCTTATTGAACATGGAGTCTTAATAAAAAAAATAAAAAAATAAAATCACATGTGTACATGCATTAAAACATGGGAGCTTGCTGCATTAAGTGCATATTTACAGGTTCATGGCATCCTAACATAAGATTACAGCTAATTCTCCTTCTTAACTCCTAGAAAGATCTTATTCTAGCAAACTCCTCAAACAATGTGCTATTGTTCAGAGGAGGGAGCGTACTGTTGAACATGGAATGCACACAGCCCTTTGAGGTGAAGTGTCCTGCATTTTTTTTCCCCAACGCGTGCCTGTATGATGGCAGGAGAGAAGGGGTGGGGGGGCATTAAAGTCAAAGGAAACACAGAGATCATACAGAGCGGAGGAAAAAACGAGCACGCAGGCTCCTTACTCATAAACTAGCGTTCTTGAGAATTTATTTTGCCACCAACACAAAAAGGTGAAGTGTTCTTTGAGAGTCTAATGTTTGGACTGAGTTGATCAAACAAACCAGATAATATGCCTTCTGATTGCTTTCCTTCAAGTTGACAAATCTGTTTATTATTTTTCTTCATGTTGAATGATAAACGAAACACACAAGGGGAAAAATCAACAGTGAATAGGTTAAAGACTAACTGGGAACCAGTGATGGGTGTTAACAAAAGACAGCTTAGGTAATAACTACACTGTTTTTCTTTCTGGTCAGTCATAATGAGAAACCAATTTTTTCCCCCCCTATCATTGACTTTCTGATTACTTTTCGTGCCCTTGTGTAACTTGTCTTGCAGTGTCACAGCAGAGATGTGTAATTTAAAACACATTAAATCATATTTGTGTGTTCCATTTTGTATGTTTTCATTGGTATTTGGAACTTGAATGGCATTACAGAGGCGGGCGTCTGCGTTTGATAATACTCTTACAGCCACAGACATCTTCTCTAGCTCTCTGCCAGGCCTCAGTCTCCTGACACGGACATGCAGCTCTCAACTAGAATCTGATTGCACCACACACCCCCTGCTGTCTAATGAGAGGATTAGACTGTACATATTTGTTACAATCCCCTGTTTAAAGTTTCCCCGTCCTCCGCCTCTCTCTGTCTCCCTCTCACTTGTGCTCCTCCGCCTCCACCTCCATTCTGTCAGGCACACTGCTGTGTTTATGGGTCTCTGTAGTTTAATAGAGTATCTTCTGGCCTGCTGACACATGGAAAGCACAAACATTCATGCATGCACAACAAGAGCCTCTGTACAGCCGTGTACACCTCCACATGTGGGCACATAAACTGGCATACACACACACACACACACACACACACACACACACACACACACAAATACCTTGTTGTAGCGAAAACATTCATAGAAAAGTATTTGGTTTTAAATCACCACAGTTCGGTACATGGAGGGGCCTCAGTTTCCCTGTGTGTGTGTGTGTGTGATCGGGGTATTTATTACGTTACTGGAATGCAAAATTAAATTCTGAAGTCACGTGTGGGGACTTGGGATCCTTACGGGATGAAATGCAGGTCCCTGTGATGTAAATCATTAAATCTGCATGTTAAGGTTAGAGTAGGGTGAGGCATGTTGCGGTCAGAGTAAGCCTTCAGGAAATGAACATAAGCCAATGTAATGTCTCCCAAACACATGGAAACCTAATATGTGTGTGTGTGCATTGTGTCTGCAGAGAGATCTAAGGATGATCAGCACCAGCCTCCCCGTTTGTGCATAAAAAATATAAAGCTGAATCAAACCTGCCAGCATAATTACCAACAGGAATCTGAAGAATGCTGTGATCTGGACTGAGCCTGACACCATGTATAGGGCCTCATGCAGCTGACTTACCCCTTCTCAGAATGTGTGTGTGTGTGTGTAGACTGTGGGTGTGGAGGTGGTAGTGTTGTGGGTACCATTTGTTCTAAATGATACATGCTTGGTAGTACTTGCATCATGTAACCCAACTGATTACCAGAGACTGATGTGGTGGTACTTGACTCTGTTAGAACCAACAGATCATACACTTCCACTCTATGAGCTCCAGTTGGTGTACTTCTCTCATTTTTGTTTTTACAGCCTGTGATGTTCTGTGCACCAATACAGAAAGAGGCCATGTCACTTATCTGAGGAATTCACCCTGAACATCACCTCTTCATAAACACTCCTGTGTGGAGCACATTCTCTCTTTCTCTCTCGTACCCACTCATACCTCTGCACGGTGTGCCAACAGCTTTGTTTACGAATAGCTGCAGTCCCAACGTATACAAGAGGTTCTACTTAAACAGCATTCATCATGTAAATCTGCACAAACTGACTGCCACATACGACTCCTCTGAAGTGCTCGCATTGCTGACATATTTCTGTGTCTTTGTGATTTGAATGTCATTGTTTCAAAAAAAAAAAACAAAAAAAAAAACAGGTGGTCCTCATTAAGCTTGTCTAGAAACATTTGTCAAGGCTTAACAACACATGCAAAGGTCTCCCATGATTCATGTGGATGTCTAGCTGACTGTTGGGCTCCATTTTCTGGGAAAGATATCAGATATGCACAAAATTCCTAATGGATGGGTTCAAACCCTTCCATCCTGCTGTTTCACATCCCTCAAAGTATATGGATTGTCACGAATTAACAATGGTCTGCTGGGGTAAAGGAAAATGATTTGTATCTTCCTCAGAATGACTGTCTAAGGAATCAAACAGTCACAAAATCTGGAGCACAAAAAGTATTCGTTGTAGCCCACAACTGAATTCCAGTCGATGGGGAGAATGCCAGAGTGTGGCGACAGAGATAAGAATGGCACCTGGAGAATGCATTTGAGAGCACGAGAGCATGTGTTTTTGATGTAAATGATATGTTAGAAATGAGCAAACAGTTTCATACAATACATTCAGTTACAGGCCTCTCTATATAGTCATGTTCAAACAGATGGATGAGAAGATATGGGCTGAAAGTTTAAAAATGTCAATATTTTTCTATTATTGAACTACAGATTAATCAACCATTATTTGCAATCTCTCGATTAGCTCTATTTAACATCATGACATAATGAAATACTTGGTTTATCTCAGTAATGTTGTGGCATGTGTGTGTGTGTGTGTGCGCTATTTATCTCATGTGACTGTTTCATATCTGCACATGTATCCGGTGGTATATTTTGTGCATACAGTGATGTGTGAGTCTGAGCATTCATTTGTGGGGTGTAATGCGACACCCAGGGCTCATGAGGAGGACTAAATCCCTGACCCCCATATGGAGATGCTGACATAAAGTCTCTCTTAAGGCCTGGCAGATAATGGAACATGAATTGACATGTAGATGCATGGAGAAAATAAGCCTATAAAAGCCCCACCTGCCCCAGCATCACCCCAAACAAAACACAATCACAGAGGGTTAGCATTGGTGTTTAAGGAAGTGAATGAAAAGTATAGAAAATCACTGCAAAATGAAAGAAAGAGACAAACACTGGTTATAATGTTGTCCCTTTCAAACACATTCAGAATATCAACATCACACCATAGCATCTCATATCTGTCTCATTTATCTACATATATCTCTTATCTCAAATATTCTACATAATGGGTTTTAACACTAAACAAAAAAAAAATATGGAAATTCCACTAACACCATTTCTCCCTCCAGCTGTCTCTGTTGTATATTATTGGATATATTTGCATTATATATCATAAATATAAACTTAATATAAATAAAATATCGCCAACATATTTAATGTAGCCATGCCTTTCTTATTAGATCTTTTCACTATCTTCAGATGACTGCATGTTAAAAGGGTTTCTCAGTTCAGCGCAACTTGCTTTAGAGGCGACAGTGTTTGTATCCAGAAAATACAATATTTACCATGAATGACAAGTGGAGAAACCACAATTAATTTCACAGATTTATAATTCCCTTTGGAACTGCCTTCATCTCCACAATAAATTCTTGTCAAACTACAATGTGAGCTCAAACCCTTTGAATCCAGCTGTGCGTTTTGTTTTTGCTAGTCTAGGAAACCAGCAGAGGCACGTCCCTTATCCCCCTCTGCTCTCGCACCCATACTGTGAGCATGCATGCATGTGTACAGTATATACTGTACCATACTGTATTTATGTAGAAACACTGAAACCATAGAGTCCTGCATATACCGTCCAGGTTTTTTTTTTTTTTTTTGCAGAGGTCAAGTTTACATCTCTTCCTCCATCAGTGGATAACAACTGTCTTGTGTGACTGTGTGTTACATGAACTCATTAACAATACATCTGGAAAGAATATAACCATTAGGGGCTGGCAGCTCCACCTTCACAGGCTCTGGCTGGTTTAAACTGCATTGCTGTTAAGTGCAGAGTGTGGATCAGATTCTACGAAGCAGCTATTACATTCTGGGATGTGCGCAACAGTGAAACAACCTGGTTTATGTATTGCAAGTATTTGGTTTAAACACAAATAAAACAAAACAACAAAAAAAAAAACACAGCTAATGGCTTGAATCTTGGAGTTGAGCAAACAAAAATACACTTTAATTTTTACTTGTAAATCATGTAAAAGCCTTAAAATGGTTTTCATTGTCAGAACATAACTGTCTGCTGTTTCAGCAAACATGGTGCTAAGTCATTAGCTGACAGCTGATGTTTGTCATTTTCACAGGGATCTTTACGTATTGTGCACATACATTCTTCAGTCACAGCTCCATCTGTTTGTAGAGAGAATAGTGAGGCCCTCAACAGATCCCTGAGAGGTTTAAAGTATGCTGGCCTCCTGCAGCCTCCCAGAAAACACTCTAAATACTCTGCTCTGCTCGGGCAGGCCGGTTTTAATTCAGCCTGGGCCTCACGAGGAGGTGAACTACTTGGACTTCAGCCAGGTAAATGGCTCAAAGAGCAATGAGCCATCAGGAGACATCATCTTCAACATACTCGTGCCTTTTCCTTTTATTTAGTCTAGCAGTTGCCTTCTCACTGCCTTCAGATTCCTTTTTCTAGCACTGTCCATTGTGTGTTTATAAAATGGTGTCTTCTACACTGTGACAGGGGAGAAGAGGGGAAACATGACCTCCGTCCCTGTGGGAGATATGACCACCAATCTGCCACCTTACTGCGCTGTTTTCTAGAGCTGACTCATCCAGTTCCCTCCCCCTTTTCTCTCCTTTTATTGCTTGGAGCATACAGTATGAGTATCGCTGGCAGTGAGGACCCTCTGCAGGCGGTGCCTCTGATTTACTGATTGATTCTAGCATTAACAACCAGCCCCTCCCCCATATCCCCCAACACAAGGAACACACATGCATCCTTTGTCAGGCTTCTCCTGTGGCTTGAAGATAAAGCTGTTGCAAGCCCAGGCTGTTAGCTAAGGTCTTGATAATGCATAGATTTAACAGAGGAGGCAGAGGACAGGTCATTGATCAAAGAAAATGTGAAAACATACAATAAGATGGATTCAACCATCAAGATATTTGCTTCTCTTATCTTATATGTAAACTAATAATTTTAAGGTTTTTTACAGGCCATCATGGGTACCTTATAATGGCTGTTTGGACAGTATTTTTGTAATCACTGGGTTATTTAAATGAAAATCTGAATAAATTCAGTGATTATGAAAAAAAAATTAGTCGCAAGCCTAGTAGAACTACTATTGATTTTAATATACTTACAATATACTTCATTGACTGAGTAGTCATGTGATTTGATAGAAGCAAACCATTAACTTAATTAGAAAAGCTATAATCAAGGTCTATATACAACTGATCAATTGGAATTAAATCAACATATTTAGTATATTTAGATGATACTAAAAATGCAAATGCCTACTTTTCATTCAAATGCCTACTAATAATATATTCAAACATATTAGTGTTTAATTTTGAGCCAGTTATTCTAAGTGGATAATGATAGCCACATGGTTCCACACCACAAACCTTTTGCTTACTAACAGTACGGACATTTGCCTAATTACATAATATCCTTACAATAACACTTCCACCTAAAGATTTCTATATTGGACAGTTGTTTAAGCACTACTGCCCCACCAAGTGGTATATAGAAAACTGTTTTACTTGACAAACTACTCTTTGATTGAGCAAGATGTCTAAAATGGTCAACACGGGCTGTGTGAGCCAAATAAAATATCTTCATATAGGAACTAAATTATAGCTTCGGTGAGCTACGGCATTGCATTTTATAAAACGCTGAACAACTATCGGCACTTTAGAAACACTGAAACTCAATATATAAGCAAGAAACAAGGATTTTATAGGACAGTATATTTACTACAGAGGCATAAGGAGTTCAAGACTTCATCCTCTGAACTTAAATGACTGTATGTTCAGTTTTGCATGTCAGTATGTGGGCTCTAATTCTAAATTTGTAATAAAGAGAACCATCTATCCAGGCTTAATAAACCTGGCAGAGAACCCACATTAAAATCTCAGTGGGTGGAAGGACAGACACATGGTAATCTTTAAGCAGCTGAATCTTCTTTTAGGAAATGGCAGGGTTCTTGTTGGCAATCTGCTCTATCCTTCTCAGACAAGGAAAGATGAGGACATGATGGTGTGAGACTGTGAGAAACATAGCTGAGGAGAAAAGATCTGCTGAGGGCAGGTTTATATTCTGCTGAAGACTGAGGGAAAAAACTAATGAAAACTGCCCCTGCCAAACACATCACGAGTATCATAAAGACAATTCCTCGCTGCACCTTGTGATACATATTAGATTATATTCATTAGGATGTGTTGTCCCTGATACGCTTGTCAACATATAAGTTGATAATTAGCATGTCCAGTGGTCAGCATGTAGGAATTGGTCACTGAACAAGTATGTGAAACACAGTCAAAACTGCCTGTTCACTCCTGAATGATGTAACCAACGCATATAATATGAAAGACTGCCCTCTACTGTTGAGTAACACCTCAAATCCAAAATCGGGTTGCACGCAAGTGCTGCCGGGGGTAAGTCACATTACAGGCCTCTCAAGAAGCTCACATGCTTGTCATGTAATATTTATTTAGGTGAGATAACTGTGTAATCCTTGTTTCAACTATCAAGTCAACAAATCACGTTTGCCTAAGTCAAAGAGCTTACCAGACTCAGAGGCATAACTGTGCAGGTCCAAAAGCTGACACGAGAAAGACAAAAACAGGAGCCATGTATGAACACGAAAATGTTTCAACTTCTGATTTGAAAGAAATGAAAAAGATAAATATTTATTGTTTTCATAGCAATGAAAATCGATTCGTTTTTCTTTTTAATCAAGTCTTCCACTCTTTTGCAACCACAATACTAGAAACAGTTGTGACTACAGTATACAAAGTGCTGCTACATTGTGATAACCACAAATGTGGCATTTCACAAATAAAAGTACTACATGACAGTTTAAAATTAGCTAGTTTAATTTCCAGATTTTTTGTTTAATGTCCCCTAAACCAGAAAAAAAGAAAATAAGGCTGTGTATTAGCCAGAGTATTTTACAAGGAATTATGGCCTTTGATCTAGTATTTATGTGCACACATATAGATAGAAATCCCATTCAAATAAGATTAAACAAAAAAAAAAAAAAAAAAAAAGAAGCAATATGTAATTTTGTTTCCAAATTTGATGTGTTTACTGTTGGAAGTGCCTTTATTGGATCGATGTTCTTGCTCCGTTATTTATGTGATCATTCTCAGTATTCACAGGTGTAAGGTGGCAGAGGTTTGTGACATTGCGTTGTAAATAAAAGTGTTGTTGAAGGGCACAAACTGGTGGCTGATGATCTTGATGGCTTCTTGAGCAGCTGAACCTAAAGAAACAATGATATAAGAAACATGTGTTAGCTTTGCACTCACTGAATGCACTGTGTAAGTGAACACAGGTAAAATAAAATTACCTCCCAAAAACGCAGCAACAGTGTGTGGCTCTGCAGCACCATAACGGCAGCTGAGTGATAAAAGAAGAACAGGATGATCATTTCAAACCTTGATCGAAACATGATTAACTCCAGAAAAAAAAA
Source organism: Siphamia roseigaster (assembly GCA_029814505.1). Lineage (NCBI taxonomy): Eukaryota > Metazoa > Chordata > Actinopteri > Kurtiformes > Apogonidae > Siphamia > Siphamia roseigaster. The sequence continues at coordinate 35,830,814 of JAPTYR010000018.1, read as the reverse complement.
AAAAAAATCAACAACCCTCAAATGCATAATTTAGCACAGGAATCAACAATTAATAAACCGAACAGGGACAAGGTCTTACAACTCATGAATATAATCGTCTTTGATGTTGACATTGAGGCTGTACTCCTGCAGGAGACTGTTAACACAGAGCTTCAGTCTGCTGATGTCATCCTCCACCTGGTAGTTGTAGACCCCTGGTAAGCAAAAACAGAACACAAGACAAAAACATTAAATCAAATCCTGCACTGTATGACATATTGAGAGTTGAATTATTGACTGATACTATGATCATAATATTACAGATGTTCTCCTTATACATCAGCTAGTACTTCTTGTCCCAAAAGCAGATATTTAATGTATGAAAGAGGTATTTGATTTAGGATACACAATACTAGTCAGCCAAGTCAACAGACTCAAGTTCAGTTAATATCACTATAAAACCTGTGGTCCAAGTATTATATGCAACATTTAGTGAAAGCCACATTCTTAAACATTGCAGATGTTTGTCTTTATTGCCGTTCTGAGTGTGGATGGTCTAACAGTAACCAACAGCTCCCCTTTGAGTAAGAGCATGTAATAAAAAAGTGTGAACAGTTTTAGTGTTGCAAAGTGTTCCAACATTCATTTAATAACAGTTTGCTTGAACCACTGTACCTGGGTAGCGTGAATGTTGCTGATAGAAGCGATCAACAGCACGGAGCATGAGGTAGAAGACCATCTCGCTATCTGGATTGTCCATGCAAGAGGCTGAACAGACACAGTTATTAGCAATAAGTGAAAATGGTTCATATCATTTGGAACAGAAAGTGATATTTTCTGTTTCTGAAAAGAAAAGGCAATGATTAGTTATTTGGATAACTTCATTAGAAACTATTTAACAGGGATACAAGTTGACCTCCACCTTACCTATTTCATCTTTATTCACTGAATCCACATTGTACTCTTCAGCCAGAGACCTACACTGTACCACCCTCAGAAATGATGCATTTTTACCTACACACCAAGAAAAATCACTGCATTTAGGACAAAAGTAAGTGACAGTCGAGCTGCTCTTCAAAGCAGCGCTCTTCAGAGAAGTACATGACGACACACTTCAAGTGCTGTCCAATAAGTGACCGAAACTTTACACAAACAAGTGGTGCCAGGCATAACAAAACCCGCCCCTCACACATATTGCAGCTTATTTTGCCATTGATCCAGCTGATGTCATCATATCTACAATGGCTCCAATAAGTATTTGTACACTACTTGAAAATTCAACTACATAAACAGCTTTTGTATATTCTGCTAAGTGCTTGCTATTGTGTGTAAAAGTGATTAAAATATTTGATAATATGTTTTAAACAAATATTTAATGTCAAAATTACATATTTGGTCAGAAAGGCAATTATCAAAAAGTCACAAAACTTATAACACTCACCAAAAATTGACTCGAGATGTTTACAGGACATGGCTGACTCACTTGGTCTGATTTGGTCAAGCATAATGATGGAACATCCAGATCTATCCAAGTGATTC
>JAPTYR010000018.1:35812865-35826328 GCA_029814505.1 Siphamia roseigaster | reverse complement strand
ATCATGTATTCTTGTCAATAAAGAAAATGGATGAAGTTTATAATGGCCAAATATATCTAGTACAAAATAATAATAAAAAAGGGGGGGGGGGGGACCCTGGTACCTTGGTTGGATTTAAAGCAGTGTTCACATTCTTAATAGCTTCCTCAAAGTTTTCTTCATCTTCTGGGACACCTTTCTCATTCTTCAAGATTCCTAAAAAAAATAAAAAAATAAAAAAAGAATAAGTTTAAAATGTAACATGTTGGATATTTATTGTAAGATATTCTAGTATTACAATATTCAGTTAATTCAACTTCTAGAGGTAACTATACACATACCTTCCCGAATAAACTGTTTGAAGGCCTCTTTCTCTCTGTAAGTCTTTGGTGCCTGACAGTTGTGCTAAAAAATATAAAGATGGCTTATTGAAAACATATACAAACAACACACATGACAACAATGTGAAGTTCTCACAGGAAATGTGCTTTACCTCACTGAGCCATTTGTCTAGGTATTTTGCAACAACAATTATCCATGGTGTGTGACTGTGATCCTAAACAGGAAAGTAGAGAAGAGTGGAACACATTATAAGTTGTGTAATATTTACGGTGACAAATATATATTCACAAAAGGTGAAGACATAGTATTACCCACCTTCTTTTCCATGTTTTCAAGATCGTAGGACTGAACGTGATTCTTGAATTCGGAAAAGGGCTGGTCCAACCTCAGGTCTTCCAAGGCATTGTCGGGGTGAGATTCAATCACTAAAAAAAGAGGCAGTAAAATATGAAAAACGGTAATTAGCGATAAAGTCATTACAAGAGTGAATTCACCATATCACAATAAATATAATAGGATGACAGAGGTTCAACAATGTCTACTTGAAAATTCTCGTGATTAGTTATTATCCATTAATCAACCAACATGAACCAAATTTCTATTACAACACTCAGAAATTGAATTTATTAATATGTTACCCGTTGAATTAGATTTAAAGTAAGTGTTACTACTACTAACCTGTATGCTCCTGCACCACTAGTCTTATGTAGCCTATGAGACCATAGGTTTTACATACTAAGAAAGGCACAGCAGCACTCCACAGAACTGAGCCAAGCCGCAAACATGTGCTATTTAGAGGAAATTAGACAATTAATAATAATTCTTTTTTTTTTTTTATTATTTTATAGATTAAAACTCTATAACAGATATTACTATACCTTTCTGGCAGCTGGACACCGATGACTATAGTAAACCTGTGGAAAAATTCTGGATCATTGTCCAGGAGCTTATCTGGACTCTGCAGGTATAGAACAATAAATAAGAATCCTTTGTTACAAAGCGAATGAATGATTTTGCAAAATGACTTCTTTGCCTACTCTACTGAATCAGTTCATAAGCTTGCACATGCTCTTGAGAATTACTTTCAACTGTGTTCTTGAAAGTTTGACACAAATATTCAGATATTTTATGGAAAAATGTAGTAATCCTTGTATTCAAATCCACAAGGCACGTTATTGCAAGAGTGAAATTTTGTGGTGTCATGGTGACACAATTACCAACCTCTTCAACAAAGTTTCCAGACACATCACTGTTCAGTTCTTGAAGCAGCTCAGTGGCAGCTTGTGCTCTGTTCTGCAAAATAAAACCTATGGTCAGACTAAGATTTTACAAATGTGTTAATATTAATAAAGTATATTGCAATTTAGTTCATCCATAAAGACATTAAGGTGCTACCAATGGGGAGCTTCAGTGCTAAGCTAATGGGAAATGATACCACTTTTATGGATAGTGAAATAAAGCACTGTTTCTTTTTTATCTCTTCATAAAACAAGGAGAGATGCATTACGCAAAGGGGAAAAAAAAAAAAAAAATCAATGCATTTCTGATTAGAGGTGGGACAAAATATTGATACGGGAGTATATCACATTACTTCCTCTTGTGATATGTTACTTATTCACAGACGCCACATTGTCTGATGATGTGTGTGCGCTAAATTGGCACAAAGCTTTGAGACTTTGTACTTTTTCTGAGCAATACTTTGATTATTAAGTTTTGTAAATTTGACATTACCTGCCATTTTAAGTGTTTTTTCTTCTACAGTTAAACAGCTATGATGCATCATAGAAGAGTGTTTTGCAATTGGTCACTTTTAGCAGAATACCTGTATCATAATTGTAACAACGAGATATTGCTCACTAACACTGAGCTTTCTTTTTTTGTCTTTTTTTTTTTTTTTTTTTAAATATGTGTACGAATGTGTATGTAACAATATGTACCAGTATTGTTCAAGATGAATTTCCTGTGCGGGGCCATAAAGTTTATCCTGATGCTGATATTGTTAGGATTAATTCAAGAGCAATTTGTGAATAATAAACACACTGACAGTCAATTGGAATACATGTGAATTTATAGACAATTACACAGAGTTGTCATGTTAGTAGTATAATGAAGTACATTTAGTGATAGCAGAGTACACAGTCAGATTTCCTGAGCTTGTTGTGGGTTATAACAGCCTTTGTGAATATTTATTTACGAATCCTTTGAGATAGGGAGCATCTTTCTTTTGTGCCATACGTTTATTTATTTTAATTAAACTAACAGATGAATTGATATCCCCCTTTTTTGCATTTTCTATAGTATGAACTTAAATTAATTAAAAGGTAAGAGTCTTGTTGAGGTTGCACTATGCACTCAATTTGTATCCTACAATGAATGATCCATTCATTTTAGAGCTCTGATGCAGCTGTAGCATGCAACAAGTCTTTGGTACCAATGTTTACACAAGCTTATCGTTTGGCAGGGCTGATGCTCACAATATTATAATAGCCACTATTACAGCTGCCGTTCCCCATGTGAATACCTCTGTACTCTGACTTCCCCTGTTATTTGTGACAGAAATCAAGTTTCTTTGTCATACATACCTTTCCAATGCTGTCTTTTCGCAGGAAAAAGCTGCAAAATAAAAATTAAAAAACCAAAAGGTAAATGTAACCAGATAAAACAAATTATATTTAAGACCAACTTTGAAAAAACATAGCTGGCTTACTTGTTTCCCACATCCTCTCCAGAAACGGTGTGCCCATCAACAATAGTGAAAGCTCCAATACCTAGGAAAAAAACATTTATTCACTTCAAAATTTGCCTTCATGGGTACCTGCAGTATTATTACACCAAAGAAATACATTCTTACCTGGAAGTACAAGGTTTTTCAATATCTCTGTTCCAGTTGCTGTGGCGTTGATGAGACAAACATGAGCATTTTCAAGGGCTTCCTGGCCGTGGTCACCCCACAGTCTGAAAGCACACATCATAACATGGATCTGGGTTATAAATTAATTATACAATTTGTTTTCAGATTAAATATAGCAAACACTGTGCAAGGTGGACGTTAGCTGGTAATGGACTGCAGCCACATCAGTCACTCTTTCCGTTGTTAACGCAGACAACAAAATCTCAATCTACAACACAACACAAATCTAGCGAAGTCTTATAACCAGTAAAAGAAAAACAAAACAAAAAACAAACAAACAAACTCATTTCATCTTCTTAACACGGAACGCTAATGTGTGGGATCTACAACAACACCGTACATAGCAAGTAGGCTAACCTTAGCACTATAACGTTAGCTCTCCTGTCTCGTCAATGCTATGCCTTCTCAGTGTTAACGCACACAACATTTCGATGTATAAATATTATTTATCAAATCTCAATCACAAAAATTTACCTGAGCTGCCTGTCGTATTTCTGCTCTTTAGAAGCTTTGGTGGCCGCCATGGTTCCTTTCAAATATGACGGTACATTAGTTTTAAGCTACAGGCAGGAAGATTCGCCACACTCAACCAATTTACTTTCGCACTTTCGTCACATATTCTCGCATCATGACAATCCACATATAATATTTATATTATATCTTATATTAATATTTAAATTATTGTAAAAGCTTGTTACTTAAAAATAAAAACGAGGACATTTTAAGTATATTGTAGCAGTATTGTGCACATTTCTTGAAAATGTAATGACAATTGTAAGTGTTCATGATGTATTGGTGAGGAAAGCTACCCACCACAAGGGGGGACACACTGCGCTGTTTTCTGTTAATATTAAACACATGGAGGAGAATAAGATACACGGGTATGTAATGAATCAATATGGTGTTTTTCTTTGGTTTAGGCGTTAACAGCATGTAAATATAATTTACACGTGACTGTAAATATTATGAAAATAGACATATATGTGTATGAGGTATAACTATCTGCAGGTGTTCATGTTGTGTAATGAAAAAATGCCAGTTTAATGCAGAGACAGTGGGTAAGATTAGCTGTGAACCTTTAATAACAACACGCCAGGTGGACTGTTTGTGTGGGCGTGGGGGAGTGAGGGGGGGGGCGTGTCAAGGAATGGATAAATTCCCTTCCCCTTTGGCCCCTGCATAGTCTCATTAATAGCGGCACCGGTGGACATCCCGGGTCATCTCCACACATACGGGACAGGAGACAGACAGAACACCGGGGACCTGGGGGCATTTACATCTGAAAAACAGGGACAATGAAGGGGCATCACTGGGGCTATGGCAAAGAGGACGGTAAGAGCTTCCACATCCAAGCTTTTGGTGGAAATGGCTGTTTATTTAGGCTGCTGTCACTGCGTTTGGCTATGTCGTGACAGGAGGTGTTAAGAAGACTGTAATGCAAGATTAGCTTCATGCTTAAAGGATGACAGCGGCCACTTTAAGTCAACCCTTTTCTGGGCTCTGGAATGGTGAAGGGAAAATCAAAGCATTGACTTTTTCTACTTTGTTGTTATCAGCAAATCCAGATTAAAATAGGGTAGTCATTTATAGAATTCCTGATCATTCTTGAGCCCACGGTTGCTTTCCTGCATTGGGAAATAATCAGTTAAATTAAAAGAAATAAATACTACACTAATTCTCATAAACTGTATTTGTACAGCATTTATTACCACAGCCCCACAAAGTGCTCTACCACATGCACAGTGATACGTTTTACAATTATTGAAAACCAACAGGGACAGAGCAAAAAAAAAAAAGAAGTTGACCATAAAGAACGATTAAGATGAAGTTAAAACACTGATGATGCAAAATGACTACAATCAAACATTGTTTTCCCAGACTCAAGTGCAGTATCAAAAGGAATACAGCAGAGTCGAATAATAATAATAATAATAATAATAATAATAATATCCTAAAGACGTTTGTTATTTTAAAAAAGTTCTTAAATGTGCTTTAAAACTAACTGGTATAGATTGGTCTGACTCATATGCAGATGCTTTAAGTACTGTTATGATTTCTGTGAAAATGTCTTTTCTAAGGTCCATCTGCATGGCACAGCCAATACCCTGTAGCCCATGGGAGTCGACAATCTCCTATTGACATCGTCCCCAATCAGGCTTCACGTGACCCCAATCTGAGCCAGATTGTCCTGAACTATGACCGTTGTACCTCTATCAACATCTCCAACAATGGACACTCTGTCGTGGTGGAGTTTGATGACACAGATGATAGATCAGGTAAGAGAAAAGCTGCTTTGAGTTTGTGTTCATGTTTGACCTTAGTTACTGTTACGTAATAGGTTTCAGTTTTTAAAGATCACAGTGTCATTACTTAAGTGTCAAAATGTAAAATTAGTGTAATGCACAGGTCACACACAAATATTATGTGATGGATTATTTGTGCCATTATATTATCTTTGTGCTAAAAGATTAGACATTTGCCCTGCAAACCTATGCTTCCCAAAGGTCAAAATTCTGGAACAGTCTCAGCCCCACGTGATGGAAATTTGCTGCTAAAAGATTATTTTCAGTGAATATATACTTGAAGTGTGGGATTACTTGCAGTTTTCAAAAGTGCAACCTGCCTGCATAACTGACCACAATCAAAGTTTGCAAATAAACCCCTGATGATGCTGGAGGAAACTGTAGCTAGCAGTTAACTGAGTGAGGACCTGTCTGCTGGACCGGAGATATAATAACCTGAAATGATCTCAGTGTTTATTATGGCCCTATTTGCTATTATCACCGGGTGGATCCATGTTAACAACCCTCTTATTACCATGAATGATAAGCTCAGAAATGTGGGGCTTTTTAACTAAGGCATTTAGTATCAAGAATGCAGCCATGAGTGAAAATTAATGACAGAGAAGGCCTGTAGATGAAGTAATGCACTTCCTCAGCATTTCTCCCTAGTTTAAATGAGGTGCACGAATCCCTTAAAGCGACTGTTGTCAGTTTACCATCTGTAACTGAGTACAGTATTTATGTGATTTACACTTTGTGTTGGTAAGAAAAGGCGTGTAGCCTAATCATAAAATAGTTTATGTAAAGGCACAAGTACACTATTAGAATAATCCAACATGATTAACATCTATTGTGTCATAATTTCAAATATTTACAACACTACCACTTTTCACAACCGTCTTCACAACGTGAGCTACGTCGAAGGGACACCTTTACTGATTATTACTTTGATTTTAACTGATTTCTAACTTTTAAATAAATACAAATGCATATTCGTGCACGTATCAGATGGTATCAGATTGTTTTTCTGGTTAAATGCATTGTCTGTACGATGGGCAGTTTTATATTCTGTCATTACTATCTCGCTAACATGGTCTTGTCTGTTAGGCAAAAGGATGTCAGCCCCATCACTTTCAATCACAATCACATTAGTCTGGGGCAGAAGCCTGTACCGGTGCAGCCACAGGCTTGGAAAAAAGTCTGCACCATCATGACTATATTCTGAAGTGCAATGTGACGTAAAATACGTGATAAAGCCTAAGGTAGACCTGAGCTCCAAGTTCTGTGTGGTTCCTGTGTGTCTGTGCTGTATTTGGCACAGGTTTGACTATTTGTGTCCAACTCAATGCTTGTGCTTGAGAAAAGTCATCATTTTTGTCAACAATAGAGCAGGTTGTCTTGTTTGTTGCACTCATGTCTCTGCTTTGACAGGGAAACTGAATAAAGACTACCAAGTGTTACATGATGGACTCCTTCTCTTATATGTGTGAGTCCAACACTGGCTTTAAGCTATGTGGATAAGACTCAACACTGGATGCTCTGAGCAGCATGCACCTTCTAAACAGTCTGCCTCTCACCAGCAAAGAATGCAAGCCTTCTATTTTTTAACATCCATTCACATCTCTTACAGTGATCCAGGGAGGCCCTCTTGACAACCCCTACAGACTAAAACAGTTTCACTTCCACTGGGGTGAAAAGGGATGTGAAGGCTCTGAGCACACTGTGTCAGGAAATAGTTATGCATCTGAGGTTAGTGTTTTGGACCTGAACCACTTTAATGTGTCAGGAATGAGCTTCAATCTAAATATATCACAAATTTTAACATCATTTTCAGAAAACTGGGATTTACTCATTTATGCAGATTTTTTATCTACCACCATTATCATGCAAATATTAAGGGCTGGTTCTTCATCATCATCATCATCATCATTAAAATTTGTTAACAATTTTTACCGGAAATAGCAATAACAGCATCATCAACTTGTGCCTCCTAATATATGTACACACACACACACTGTGAAATAACAGAAAATTACTTTCTCATAAAACTACAGTTCCTCTCCATAATTAAACTACAGTTTGTAGTTCCAATTTTAACAAGATTTTGCCTTAATGTCAAGTTAATTAACATTTAATTATAAACATTTTCACATTTGAAAACAACAAAATTACCTACTAATATATGATATGTAAACATTGCATTACAAATAATGCTTAAATTTACAGGAACTTGCTGTTAATATGATTGGTTTTATTGATGTAATTTTATGGAAAGAAGTCGTTCAGTAATTTGTGTTTGATGAACTATCACAGTATATTACAGCATGGATCAAGTTCTGGCAATAAGTTGGCTCTGTGCAAGGTAATAGCATATGCTGTGCTTTTTTATGACATGAACTCAGGCAAGCCTGGTCCTTACTAATCACTGGCAGAGCAAAGACATTGTTGTGTCTATACTCCTCACTCAGAGTGCTGTTCTTAAACAAAAATGAACAAAATCAGCAAATAATAATCGTTAAACACATATAAACTAACATTTTAACAGCAAAACAATAGACTTAACAACCATGGTTAACCCCTGGTCATAAAACACCACCTTTTAACATGATTACTCAAAACCCATAATGCAATGCGGCAAACATCTCACATTATGACATACTAAATAATGTGATTCATCTTTCAAAACATTGTCAGAAAAGCAATTGAAAAAGTAGATATTGGGTTTCAAAGTGCAACATTCATTCATTCATTATCTGAACCTGCTTTCGGCCTATCCTGTTGTAATGTTGAATTTGACAGTTATTCACTTAAATTGCAGAAAAATATTTGTGAATTTACGATACACTTGTTTACATATTTTAACAATAAATATATGTATTTCTAATGAGGGTCTTTTTGTAAAAGAGCAGATATATTGTGGTTTTTCACAGTTACAGTAATTTGTCATTATATTATTATTGACATGTCAAATAAGTCTGTTTTTGTGAATTAAATGGTATTTTAAAAATACAGAAAAATACGGTACAAATGCATGTTGGCATGTCATTGCTAGTTTTTATTGAATGTGACATTTCTGTTAGTTATTGGTATTAAATAAGTTGCACTTTCCATTGACACTTTTAGTTTTTTAATCATCACAGCTTTATCTTTGAGATCTTTTAATTTTTTGTCAAATTTTCAGCCTTTTTATGGTGCGACCTGAGATTGCGAATAAATACAGCTGGGTAATAACATACCCATCTTATTAATCAATCAAAAAAATTCTGTGTGTTAAGATCATGTATATTCTGTCCTCTGTAGTCAGGAAATAGTTTTTACATTATGCCTTATATATGAACTTCAGATAAATCAGTCTAAAAATTTGTTTTAATCCCCATCCTGTTCCTGTGTCCTTCCCTCCTGTTTCCTCCTTGTAGCTTCATCTAGTGCACTGGAATGCTGTCAAGTACAAGACGTTTGATGATGCAGCAACAGAGCCCGATGGTCTCGCTGTCCTTGGCATATTCTTGGATGTAAGATGTTTCTTTAAGTGCACATATTGTTACTAAGTCAGTAGCTGCGTCACCTTTATTAAGGCCTGGTAGCATGGACAAAAGCAAAAGCAGAATGTTAATTTGTAGCAATTCTGCTCATTGTTGATTGCTGTTGTTTTCTTTCTCTTTGGTTTTATATTAATGCATTGTGAGCTATTGTATTTCTATTAATGACAAAGTATATTCATCTACATGCACTGCTGATCTTTGTGCAACCAAAAGTCATAAAAGCACTAACAGGCTATAATGCTATAAGTGCTAGCTGCGAATTTCAGATTTTATATTACATACTACAGTATGCTGTCCTAAATAAGTATGACAAGACTAAATATGGATTCTTTCCAAAAGTAACAAATTAAATTTAAAGTCAAATCTGTGTGTTATGTAAGACAGGTGATGAACACCGATGGCTCCACATGATAACAGATGCACTCTACATGGTAAAGTTTAAGGTGAGTCCTATTCTGATTTACATAGGATTGTGTTACATGCAGTGTTGATGGCTTCCATTCAGTTTATTGCACCAATATAATTTAATAATTATCTTAATGTTTCCATGGCAGGGCAGTATCACTGATTTCAAAGGTTTCAACCCTAAGTGCCTCCTACCCAGCAGCCTTCACTACTGGACCTATCTGGGATCACTGACCACGCCCCCTCTCCATGAGAGTGTGATCTGGATTGTACTTAAGGACCCGATCATAGTGTCTGAAAAACAGGTGTGGGCTGCACTACATTTTACTACATTGTAGATATCCAGTAAGTGACACTATACACCTGCAGCCATGTCAAACTGGGAGCCACTGTTAGATCTTTATTGTCCTCCGTTAAATAACACTGACAGGAAAAAATATATATATTTGTCACCAAGATGTCCTCCCTGATCTATGCCATGCACATTATTGTTATACTTTTTATTATCACCTAAGGGAAGAGAATATAATTGTTCACATAAAACTGAATGTGTGGCACTTACGCAGTAGTGTGAAATACAGGATCTTATATCTGGGTCACATATCACAGCTATACATTAACCTCAATCCAGCTGTCACAGCTGCAGCTAATAGATGACCATCCCCTACAGCTAACATTTTAATACAATACATAAAACAGATGATGAAGATGCACAGAAACAACTTTTTAGTACTTTATAACAAAAAGAAGATTGTGTATTTGGTTAAAGCACTAGGATGGATGCTACACTTCCTCAGGTCATAGTGTTACATTGAATGTATGCCATTAGTCTATGCACCATAAAGCTCACAGGGCTGTGTTTTGTACTGTGGTTGCCAACAAGTCTGTGATAAGTATGAGGCTTTATTTGCAGGGGCCAGCATCATTAATGGGAGATGCCATGTTTAGGGTTGATTTGTTTTTAACCGCTCTTCTTAGAATCAAATGTAATCAGAATGTTTGTCTGATAACTCCAGGTTGTTGACAAGTTAAGCGGACTTAGTGAAGGACTGCAGCACATGCCTTCCTGGTCCCGCTGTGGTGACTGCTGCCAGTCTCTGGATTATGCTCTCATATTTTGTTGATTTTTTTTCTCGTCTCTCAGAAATAGAGAGTTTTAATGATAGCATCACCATGGGGGGTAGTCATGACTTTAGTGCCTGTAAACCCTTGTCTGAAGCATTGCTGGGGGTGGTGTATAAGCCATGCAAGTGGCCCCACAACCTATGACTCCAGGCTTCAAGCCTTTGATCTCCTCCAGCTGATTATCCTGATGGATGGATGACTGGATGGGTACAGGGCTTTAATTGAGAAACACTCACATGGAGACCCAGCAGGGAAAAGCCCTTTATGTAACTGGGTATTATTTGGGTTTTCACTTCTTGCAAACTAGTACACAAGTGAAGAGAAATACTTTGGATCATTGTGATATTGTTATGTATTTGTAAGGAATGTAGTTTTAAGTGTCATGATCTGACAAGAGGACCATAATATTTATAACAGACCATTATGCGTGCACAAGAAAATAATAAGCAAAAGTGAAATCTTGTTTTTTATTTCTTTGACTGCAGCTGGGAAAATTCAGGATGCTTCTGTTCACTGGAGAGGAAGAGGACCAGAGGCTACGCATGGAGAACAACTTCAGGCCTCCTCAGCCTCTAAAAGGCAGGAAAGTACGCTCCTCCAATTGATACGACCACCAGGGATGTAAAACACAACATAATACAAGCTCTTATAGACAGGTGAATGCATATGTTTGATGGGATTTATTTACAAAGTAATGATGGAAAATGTTAAAAAATAATTCTCATCACTGCCAAAAATGAAGCTTTCCTTCTCCTGGTCAATGGGAGGAATGAGATTTTGAATGATTTTAGGGATTAAACAGATTTTATGAACTCTAATAACACTAGCACTTTTGATTAATAGTGAATAATAAGATTGCCGTATGCTTTTAGAAGATATTATAAAGGCAAGAAGGTGCTAAAAAAAGATTGTATGTGGAACATCATGTTTGTAAGGTGCTATCGTAGTGTATTCATTCTGTTCAGTGATTAATTATGCAACTGACCAGTCATTGGACATGGAAAGTCTTTCAGTGTTGTTCCACTGGTTTCACACCACGCTGTAGTCTCCAGGACCGTGGTGTCAGCCTTCAGACTGACCCCAAAGATCCAGCCTATCGCTGGTGGATTCCCAGTCCTTGTGGATCCCCTCCAGTCTGACAATCCTGACTGGAGGTGGGATCAGATTAGTGCTGCATTTGTCTGTGATGGAGGGTATGAAAGTGTTGGGTCCTTTAGTGCTGAATAAACACAGATATTTCCCAAGCAGGGTGTTTATTATTTTAAAGCCTGTATTAACAAGAACATTGTAGCAGTATAAGCCTAGTCAAAACCAGGACCCAGTTGCTGTACTTGATCTTAACTTTTGCAAACTGATTGAGTTATTAACAGTTAACCTCAGAAACTGCAAAACACGCACATACCACTAAGTAATGCCTGACTCTGGCATCTCAGCTCTGGCATTTCACTTGGGTAAATTATGGCAGCTCTGTGTAATGCTGTTCCTTTTTTAGATGTGGGTTTTACAAATACAAAGCTATGTCAGGGATAAACATACTTTATGTCTGTATAATGAAGTATTCAAACAGGAAGGGCAAAACTGTTGTGATTGTTTATTGCTGATGGAAGAACATTAAACATGTAATTTATTGGTGGTTTGAATATGTTTTATTGTATTCAACATATTGCCCTGTATGCACAATGAAATAAAGTTAAACTCAGTTGAACCCGGTAAGTTATTTTTTCCGTTGTCAAGGTTTGTATTTTCAACATTTGCATCTGCTGTTCATGAACAATATCACATATACAGTACTTACCTCATCATTTCAGTGTCTGCACATTCATCTTTTTTTCAGGTTGATTGTGTGTTTGTGACTCCAGACTAGTAAAGAACATTATGTGCAAGCAGATGTTGCAGAAATTTTGATAAGACATTCCTCAGCTCATCAAAATGTACTTTCAGTTATGCTGCAGTAAGTGCACATTGTACCCAGCATTTACAGTGTGTTGCAGGGAGGAGCCATTCAAGCAAATGTTTAAGCTCCCTTTTGCTAATCAGAAATAACCAGTCTGTTGAAGGTAATCAGTGACCAGGTTTTAGACAGGGGGAGGTTCCAGGATCTCAAAGAAGGGACACGGACTATGATCACTGTCAATTATTTACCAACTATGTTCGTAACATGATTATTTTATTTGCTTTTACATTAAAGATAGGGTTGTGCATCTGATTGTATTAAAAGTGAAACTAGGTTTTTATTTCAGATAAAAGTCTTTTGCAGTCATATAGTAGTGCAAAAACTTTTTTGGGCACCCTTAAAATTTTACACAATCTGAAATATTATCAATATGTGAGGAAAAATCTTTTTTGTATTTTGAAAGGTGTGGCAGCATCAGGCAGAAAGTAAATGTAAGAAAAAGTAACAAATCTAAATTCTTGACAGTTTCAACATGTCATGTTCTGGATGTGTTTCATTATCTACTGAAACATCCAGTTTTGACCTTGATAGAAGAGTACACATGCAAAAGGGAGCATGTGGGTTTGGAGAATGGAACAATACTTACAATACAATACAGAGTTCAATGACTGGAGAAGGATTCTTAATGTAATATAGAACAAATGCATGGGGCATCCAAAAACCTTTTTCCCCATCACTGTATAATATATATAAATGTGTCCCTTCAAAGTTCAGCTGCTGCATAGAATACTGTAGTTTATTATGAACTCTAAAACTCTCACACATCACTGTTTGTTGTATGCTCATGGTGGATGGTCTGCTTTGTCCACATGCAGACTGAAGCTTTGGCATAATCCAGTCTATAAGTCTCATCTCATTATCTGAACCCGCTTCATCCTCACTAGGGTCACAGGGGTCACATGGAGCCTATCCCAGACACATAG
>JAPTYR010000018.1:35745685-35756889 GCA_029814505.1 Siphamia roseigaster | reverse complement strand
TTTAAGTAAAATCATACATTTCATATTTTTAATTCAATGATCCTGTAGATATTCATAAAAGCTCTGATTAAAGTTGAGGATTATTATATCAGAAATATAGGAAACTGGAGCAGAAATGTAACTTCTCCAATAAAATCTAACTGAACAGAAAACAAGAATCGCCATTCAGTGTCACTGATCCATTATTTCTTAGTCTCTCAGTTTTATATGTATTTATTTATGACACTACCTCATCAGCATCTTATATATTATTTTATCTCAGGTGTTTTTATTTATTTTTTTAACTACATGTGTTTTTTAGTGGTGACCCTGCAACACAATTTCATTCTGCAGTGCGTCTCAGATGTAATTTTGCTGACAGACAAGTGATCTGATTCTGATTCCATGGATTTTACTGGCGAATCAATGTTGTAGACGATTACAATATTTCCACGTTCACCACTGACCCTCTGAATGTCCAAATGTGTCATATCTGATGACCATGAAAAGACGGCAAACTGCATTTTACACCAGTTATTTAGATTTATTTATAGGATTACTACATCAACGGGCATTAAACAGTTTAGGTCAGTAGAAGACTTTGGACGCTGGTGGATGTTTGGGTCTTTCTGGGTAAAGTAAGGAGGAAAGACCGCTATACATATGCAAGGACAAATATATTGAAAATGATCTAATATTAATATGACACTAAAATACCTAATGAGATTTCATATGATATAAGATATGATACCTGCAAAGAATATGATGGTTGTTTCTCTCTGTCCAGCGGTTTAATAGCATACAGAAACTGGGCGTCCACTCCAAATATCCCCTCCTCATCACCTGTTACCACCAGGTCAGTATAGTTCCCCGGCAGGCTGTGAAGCTGTATATCATAAATATTAAATATTAGTACATGCTCCTCCTTAAAACAGTTTTAATCTGTATATAAGCAAATATTTGAGATATAATACATAAAGCCTGTTGAAAATACACAGTAAAATGAAGAGGGAGAGTATGTTTGATATGTTTGTCTTAGTGATAATGACTGTAAACTCTTGTGTTTGAGTTTCTTCTGGCAAAGTCACATGTTCAGTTAAAATAAAACCCTATTGCACTGTTTGGTGAAATGTTGACTAGACAACTGCACCATCCGCCAACTTATCCCCACTTGTCTCACTTACTTTTTTTTCTTCTTCTTAATCTGCATCCTGCCATTTAACCTTACTCATTATTCCCAGAACAGTCTGACAGTGTTGAAACACTTTGTAATGGATAAATCGACTTAGGTCATAATAACCTAAAAGTCTGTCTGATTAGAAAAAATATCTCACTGTGATCCAAACGCATACATTTATAGGTAATGGAGTGTTAGGGCTTATCATTCATGAAAGTTAAAAGGACGATTATAGACAGTCTTTCTTCTTACACCAGGCCATTGCATTGCTCTGTAAGGCTTTTAAACTAGATATTTAATTAAAAGAGGGCTGATAAGTGTAGTCCATTTTAATGTTCCTGCCATTATGAACAGCTTTTACCTTGAACAAATCTGGAACAACTATTTCCATTTATGTGATAAAATGGGGTTATCAGACTCCTCCACTGTGGTAATTACCATGCGATTTGATGAGTGGAAAAAGACGATGAAGCTGACACATGAATGTATATATGTAAAAAAAGTTTCACAAAAGATGTAATGGCGTCACACTCTGAGTGATTTACGTGTCAGATACTGGGCTGTTACTCAATCCAGATGATGTCTGAATGGCACACATGAACAAAGCATCCTGCTCCAAATGCAGCTGGACTGAAGGAGAGGCTGAGTCTGACGCCTGAAATCCATTGTGAACACTCCAATTATAGTCTGGTGATGACGGCAGCATGTTCATACATCTTCAGTCTCGAGTGCAGATGGAAAAAAAAAATCGAGACTGATGCCATTCTGTCTTCCTATCCTGGCTGTGCTGTAATGATGCTCTTTTTACCACATTCCTCACCAATACATAGGAATCCTACACGATCCGGATTCTTAAAAACCCACCAGTATATATTCCTTTTAACGTCACTGACAAGAACAAATGAATCTGTAGGATCTTTTGTCCCTCCATCCTCACTCCGATTACCTGCCCTCTCTACTCTTCTCAAACATAAAGGCAGGAAAATACATTGAAAATAAATGTCATTTCATTTTACAGAATAAAAATAGAAAAGTACCTTGGCTAAATACCATGGAAAAATACCATTGTAGTTTTCAGGGACACCGATCTTTACATTCGCTCCAGAACATGTTGCAAATGTGTCAAGTATCAGCAACTGCAAAAACAGATATTAAGTACTTCTTAGCAATAACGTTCAGCCAGCGTTTATGCCTTCTAAACAATTAGCACTAGATCATAAATGGAAATAAACATCTTACTGTGAGAACTATGATGAGCATGGTTCAGTCCTCTGTCTGTTAAGTACCTGGATTCAAAGGATTTCAAAACACAAAGCCTCAGCAAAAAACACTTTCTATCCCATTACTGATTAACCACCGTAGAATTAGTAACTTAAATGTTAAAGCATCTACAATATAGTTTCGAGCCACATCTAAATGATAGCGTGTAAGCAAAAGTACAAAACATGACAGAAGCTATATCTGATTTATACATCTGAGGAAAAAGAAAGAAGGAACTTAAATCTCTTTAAAATATCTTGTGTCACTCTAAGCTGTTGTACCCACTGTTGTCTGTTGCACAGGTAATTAAAGGTTTTCAGTTGCTATACATGCTATGAACTCTATTGTAGGTTTCTGAAAATAAAATACAGCATATCTATTCTTCAGCAAAAGCAAATGGTGACAATGATCAAGACACCAAAATGTGTGATCAATTAAGTACAGAAATCATACAACAATTTTAAGCTAAATCTTTCTTTTGTATCTTACCTTCTCGTAGTGATGTATGTTCTCCTTCTGCGAGGTGTGAGAAGAGTTTAAATTGTGTGGAAAAATTGCGTACTTGTACTCCTTTGGTGGATTAATGGTTAACACTCCCACATAAACATGCTTAAGTACCATGTTTCCTTCCTGTAAAACCAATGGCCAGTGAGGTTTGATTCCACTGATGCGAATGAATATCCATGAGGATGTAAACCGCTCAAACAAAACCAGTGCTTTGGGCACTACATATTTCACTTTAGAATAATGACAGAAAAATAAACATCTGAATTTCATATTTTATTGAAAAATGAATCCAACGTAAACAAAGAATTTCCAAGTCATGTCAAGGTTCACAAGACTAATATAACTTATTGCTTTACTCATACATTCACAACCTGAATTCAGTGTTAAAAGGAACAACATAGAATAACAGAGGTTTTCTCTAAGCTCTGACTGGGCCTCAGTAACTTGGCCGAGGCACGAACCTGCGTACCACGTTTCAAGTATGACTACAGAGGGCTTAGTATTGTCATGTTTTACTGTGTCTTTTAGGATAATGAGATGTATGTTGCATTCAGCATAATTCATGTTACAGTATATACAACAATCCCCACCAATAATAACAATAATAAAAAAATTGTAACCCAACAGTAATTAAATGTTTTCAACTCATTAGAAATAACAAGCCTCTGTGGATTATTTAACATACTGATCATATTATGAGAGCAACATTTTAAGGCAATATGAAAACAAATCAAAATACATGTTTCCAAAGCTTCATGCAGGTTATCATCATTTCATCATGATATGACTTGATTAATGTCAGTCATCTTTAATTATTCAAGTCCTCTTTTTGCTTTTGGTTGGTGTCTAAAAAATAAAAATATATTCCTGTACAACTCTATTAGTCCTTTAGGGTTAGTGTTAAAACACACACAGCATCTGGTCTTCAGAGGCCAAAGAAAAAAATGTCCCTCTGTCCCATCTGTTCCTCAAAGAACTGTGAGGTCATGACAGGACTTTGACTTCTGCCTAAAAGCCATCTTCTTGTTTTTGCGTGCAACCATGCGACCCAGAAACCTTTTGGCTTTCTTGCCTATGCTCTCTCTACGCCGGCAGTTGGCCATACGTCGTGCGTTTTCCTCCTTGCTGTCTTTCCTCAAGCGGATCTGTCTGACGATGCCCTCGAATAGATCCTGCACATTGTGATGAAGAGATGCAGAGGTTTCGATGAACTTGCAGTCGAATACTACTGCACACGCACTCCCCTCTGGAATACAAATGGACAAAATATGATTAGAACATTGAGGAACACCAAAACCTCCATAGCCTCAGAGAGCAATAAATATAATAGTTTATAGCTCTAAATGTGTAGTGTTTGTTTAAAGCCACACTTGTTGAGCTGAAACCTTGTATTAATAAATTGCAGGCTTTAATAATTAGATACTCACCATCTACAGACACCTCTCTGGACCGTACCAGGTCGCTCTTGTTGCCCACAAGGATTATGGGAATGTTCTCTGACTGCCTGGCTCGGCGCAGCTGAATACGCAGCTCCGACGCCTTCTCAAAGCTTGATTTGTCTGTCACTGAGTAGACAATAATGTAGGCGTCTCCCATCCTCATACACTGCTCCTTCATCCACTGGCTGTTATCCTTCACGAATGAAATAGAAAGGAACTTTAGATCCATAATGTACATGGCCTTAGCCAGTCTGTGGCTGATGGCAACCTCACAAATCAATGCAAATGGGCAAACATTGCATAAATAATACATCAGTCTTACCTGTTCCCAGATGTCATACAACATGATAGATGCTTCTTCTTCATCCACCACAAAAGATCTGTCGTAAGTGTTTCCTGAGAGAGAAAATAGAAATATTATGTTACACAATGTCACAATACAGAACAGCAGCATCTGTTATGGGTGAATGCGTTCTTGCATTTCATAGCTTTCTGAAGTCTACACACAGAGGCTGAAAACAGCTTGTGATCATCAATCAACGGCCTTTTATATTTTCCCTTCGTGTTATGTTATTGGATGCGTTTCTAACAACTGGGTTGCTCAGGGCAGTGATAGTGCCGGACTGAGGGTGGAAATAGTAATAATCAATGCATGTACACTCTTGCGTGCAATCATAAGAATCATTTTTTCCTCATTCTAATACATGAACCAAACTTGTTTTCCTCCTTACATATAAATCTGCCATATTTATAAGCTGTATAATTCAGAATATGGCTGCATTTTAAATCCACGTGATGCATTTTTATTCCTATATAATCTTCGATATTTTAAATATACCCAGATTTCCTTATCTCGTTTGTCAAACAGATGGAAAAAGAGTTGAATCTTTTTCCATCTGTCTGACAAATAAGAAAAGTAAATCTGGGTAAGTTCTAATAGACAATATGAATCTAATATGGCTATTTTATATATAATTTTAACATTAAATTTAACTCAGTTCTTAATGCTTAAAACTGGACTTCATCCATGAGCTATATTTTCTCAACATTGTCTTGTGAAAATTAACCAACCAATATCTTCAACCATGAACAGGTTGTATGTTGAGTATGTGTGGAGGTTGCTAAGGTTGATGACTCATCCTCATCCTCATCCTCACCATCACCATTTACCTGCTTCATCGCAGTCGTGACTAGCATCTTCAACTCCTCCAAAGACGCGCGCCAGACTGGACTTCCCGACCCCGTGTTCCCCGAGGAGGACCACCTTGTAGACCTGGGACTCTGTTTCGCTGCTGGTGGAGATCACAGAGTCAGAGGAGTCTGACGCACAGCTGCCTCGGTGCTGATCATTCGGGGAGTAGGAGGTGCAGCGCAAGAGGTTGGACAACTCGTCGGTCTGGCCGGTCTGTGGCATCGTGGCGCGCAGGTCCCGGTCGTCTACCGGCATGCTCCTCCGGTGGAGGTTGGGCAGATTCATGGGGAACGGCATGCTTCCTCTCCTCTTATCCATATTCCGCAATTTGTCACCCTTGTTCAAAGTCATTGTGCTTGTACCGAGGATCTATGAATCAAAATGTCATGCGTAAATTTCATATTGTGATAAGTAAAAAATAAATAAATAAATAAAAAAATCTGCATATAATCTTTATCACGGCTGCAGTATAGTACCATAGCATTTATATAAATTATATTTGGTTCAAAACAAAATTAGATACACAAAAACACATCATTGATTTACTTATGCAACTTAATCTGTCCCATTTCAAAATTCGTATCACTAAAAATTGCCAAAATCTGCACTTGTCTTAAATGAAACTTACTCGGTTCTGATAAATAAATCCAACGAAGAGTCCAATAATCCTTAGTTTGGGTGTTGTTGTAGCAGTCATAAAGGTTTTGCTTCAGTCTGATCAGACGTGCTCTTCGGCTTATTTATACTAGACTGAGAGTGACGTAGGCAGGGATTCGCCCAGAGAGTCACGTCTTGGCTTATTATAGTGGTGCGTAAGGGTAACATCATACAGAGGAGGGGGTGTATGACTGGAAGAGCTGAGGAATCTCCCTTCCGCAATGCCAAATGGAGCTTACTTGTGAGGGGGTGGCCACAGATGAATCCTTAAAGAGGGAAAGCCCACTTAAAGTGATATCAATATTTAATTCTAATTTAGATGATAATGTTAGAGATGTAAAGGACGACCTAGGGGATGCAAGATAGGACGATATGATCAGGGTGCAATGCACATGCCAGATAAATGCTTTTATGAAAATATGATTGTTTGTTTGGTCAGTATCAATTGGTTTTAAGATTTCCAGTCAGTTTTCAGCACTAGAGGATTATTGGCAATGTTAGAATTTCATTTTTGCATCAGGAGTGAAGTTGATAATTTACTCAATAAACCATTGAAATGTGACATTAATGCCCCTCTCCACAACCTCTCAAAATGCAATACTAAATATTGCAGTTGCATCAACGGCATATAAAAGCAAATAAATAAATATTTGTTGTCTATAAGTCTGTCCATGGTCTTGGACCAAAGTACATCTGTGACATGTTGGTCCCATATGAACCATTTCAGACCCTCAGAACCTCAGGGACAGGCCTTTTGCTGGAACCAGTCAGGACTAAACAGGGTGAAGCTGTGTTTCAGTTCCATGCAGCTAATCTCTGGAACAGTCTTCCTGATGACGTCAGACAGGCTAATGTTTAAACAATGTTTAAATCCAGGCTAAAAACCGTTCTGTTCAACCGTGCATATTTGAAAGGGTTCGAGCTGCACTCTGACCTTTTACTTTATTTGCATTGATTTACTTTATTTTAATTGATCAATATTTATGTTTTATTGATTGTCTTTTAATTGCAATTGTGTCTTTAACTTGTCTCTTTTTCTATTTTTGTAAAGCACTGTGAATTGCCCTTGTGCTATACAAATAAACCTTGCTTGCTTGCTAAAGAGTGAAAAATCTCCAAACACATAAATAGCAGCACACATGCACTCATTTACAATTCTTCACTTGACGCCCACCATTTTATGGTTTTCAGGAAAAAAAAGAAAGAAATAGAAATGCAAGCAACGACCCACCCACAAAATTCTTATGAATACTGTATGCGGGTGCAGTTGTTGACTAATTATTTTATCAACCTGCAGGTCTGGCCTTTGTTATTTGGTTTAACCTGTGCATGATTTACTATAAAAGCCCAATCTTAAATATTTCGACTTTATTAAATCAATAAAAATTACGGACTTGATGGTTTATGCTTCATTCATTTAATGTCACTTAAATTCAGGCTCAGTTCTAATAGTGTACTCTTCTTTTACATATTAAGTCTAAATATTTATCATTACAAGACTCAAGGACTGTCGCCAGTTCCACTCGTGGCTCTGAGCAGTGTTGCTGCCCCCCTATGGCAGCTCCTGTCATTAAGTGGCACCTGATTTGTATGTTCATAATGATGATTGTATATTTTTTCTTAATATTTCATTGTGTTCATGCTAATTTTTCATGTACAATTATTTATAGAAAAAAACAACAACTTTGTGACAAGGGGAAAATCATAATGTTGAATAGAGCTATTTGGGATTTAAACAAATTACTAAATTAAATGATCACATATTATACTAAGCTAAATGTACATAAATAGAAAATCCTTTTTACAACAAAAGCCCTTATTAACCAAACTAAACAATATATGTCAGACCTCACAATATCATGCTATCCCAGCTCAACACTTTTTGCACAGAACAGGGCTGCTTTTAGGTTCTTACAAATCTGAAATACTCAAAGGTAACCTGTCAGTCTCTGACCTTTGGTGACCATGAATCAACATTCTCTTAACAATAGTGCCATCTAGTGGTGGTGTTATGGAAATAATGTAATCAAGGGTATGTCATTAGCAAAAGGTATTGAAACCACGGGTGGAAACAAGTTACTGTATTACTTCACCATCTGTTCCATATTCTATACATTTTTATATAAAAAAAACCCTGAAAAATGTATTAAAGTTCAACCAGATTGCCATCGCTTCTAGAAACTTAGTAGATAGCTACGGAATAAAAAACAAATTCATCAGCAGGTGTTGAACCGTCTTCTTTCTATAAGTTGCCCAGATTTACGCATTGTCCTGCATGTCTGTTTCTTACATGTACAATATGACGGATCCCCAGTGACTCATACTTCAGTCAGAGGAACACTTTCTAATTTACTGTTTCAGTTGTAAATAGTCTTTCAGAATTCTGAATATAATTATTTGTTGTTGAAACACTCTCAATGATTCAGAATAAGGTGGGTAAACAAGAGCAGCATCAGTTCAATGTTGGTGGAAAAGGAGGATATTAGCTATGGTGCTTTAAAGTAAGACTACTGGAAGATCTCCCATGATGCACTGAGAATTTCTGAATATGTCTCCTGTCCTGTTGTTATGTCCTCCCCTGCAGGTTGTACAATTTCACATACCTACTCTCTTCTTGTAAGATATATTTCAACAGAAATTCCTGGTTCTTGAGATATGTTTCTAATGTGTAGTTGTTGGTCCCACCTGCACCTAGGCTTGACATTTTTTGTTCATATAGGGAAAGCAATATTTAATCAATTATTCATAGACCACCTCTACTTTATGAACAGAAAAAATCACTACAGCTTATATGGAGCTAATAATACATTTTGCTAAGAATGTAAGATTTACAGGGTTATAGTTGAAAATTAGTACCCTTGAGCTGCA
Organism: Siphamia roseigaster; assembly: GCA_029814505.1. Lineage (NCBI taxonomy): Eukaryota > Metazoa > Chordata > Actinopteri > Kurtiformes > Apogonidae > Siphamia > Siphamia roseigaster. The sequence goes on along the minus strand of JAPTYR010000018.1, from coordinate 35,747,810 downwards.
GTGAGCGTGGATATATTAATTTGAACAAATGGCCTCTAGGGGGAGTATGACGTGGCAGTAACCGACAGCTGAAGGAAAGGCTCCTTTTACACTCAAATTGTATTTGCATTATAAATCAGTTTAGTTGTATTCACTACACATACGTTAATAAAAACATTAATAAAAAACACTTTTTATAATCTTCGCGGATTTAATGAGTAGAAAACATGTATATGACGTAACACAAAACCGGAAGTGATCCCTGTCATTACTGCCCATGCGCAAACCTCTCGTGTGTTCGACCTTTACTACAAACCGGTGAGTGCTAACCCTAACCTCCTCCTCTCATTTTGTGCGTGTTTAAGTGAACTATACTTATTAGTTACCTCTGTGTTATAATACATCGTTGTAACGCAGTGACCGACAACATTCCTCAGCTCTAGTGTTTCGTCGATTCGCTTATTTTCAGCCATGTTGTTTGGGTTATAGCAGATTTTGACCTTACTTGTATGTCCGCTGTTAACTTTGTACACTCTGTGGTTGTGCCGTACGATGGGTCACACTTTACCAACAACTAACGAAAGCTTTGTGCACATATTGCTTTTTGCAGACACTGACTCGTCATCTGTTTGGTTGACCTGACCACCACGTCTTCGTAATGTATGCCTGTGCTAAGTTTGTCTCCACGCCCTCTTTGGTGAGTCTGGATGAATGGAGTCGATAAGACGTTCACTCACTTTGACAGTCTGCCAGCTACACTTAAATCCACGATTCAGATACAAAAGCAGTCTTCAAATGTCTTTTCGACAGTCAGTAGGTATATATTGGCCTGGTACCAATGGGACTTGGACATGTATGCAGCCGTCTTTGACCCCATGCTAAAGTTAGCTTAGTGCCCACACCTGCAAGGACGTCCTGTTTGTCAACTTGATCGGTACTAAATCGTCGTATGCAAAAGGCTTGTCCACCTATTGGAATCAGGTTGCACTGGTGATTTTGACTTTTAGAACATAAAGATTATATTATATAGTTTGAGGAATAGGTTAGTATGCATTGAAATGAAAATTACTATATTGGTGCTTAATATTTAATAACACTGACTCTAATCCTAATGTACTAGAATATCATTATAAAGCTAACCTTTTTTATATTACCTGAACAGTTGCTGTATTTTTGAAGGTCAACATGCAGTCATAATAATAATTTCTTGTCATTTCTTTTGATGTAGGTCCGTGCTGGATCTCGGGCACTGTACAGACCACTTTCAGCAGCAGTAGTGTCTGATGCCAGGAAAACAGAGGTGAGCAAGACTTAAAGCAATGTTGGCTGGCGTTTTGGAGTGTTGTAATTTATTTCAGGGGATTTAGTTTACTTTCAGAGCAGATGCCAGAGAAATCTAATATTTTCCAGTAGAAATGAAAACCTTGGTCTAACACCCTATCTCCAGAATGTCATTTAAATTCCGTTAAGTCTATGTTAGGCTTAAAGGAATGATCTTGAAGTGGTGGGATTACACAGCAGGCATCTCTTGTAAAGTAGAGGTTTTAATTCTGAAAATAAGATGAAGCTTTTAACTTCATTCTTAAACAGAAAGAGTAACTCAGTGTACCACAGTGTGGTGACTACAGCTGTCACAGCCAGAGTACCAAATATTAATATGTATTTTATGGAATTATAAAATTCACAATGACTGTGATTGTAAAATTACTGAATATTGGCTCTGATGCAGCCTGGTTCATAATAAATGAATGAATTTATTTATTTGTTATATTAAAAAAAGAAAAAACAAGACAAGGTTCTGAATCATTTGAGTTCTTCTTCCAAGCTATATTTAAATTCAGATTAAAATGTAATCAGTATTTAAATACTATGTGAGGTAGCTTGTATGTTTGAAAGATTAAAATGTATGTATTAATTTTAGTTTTAAAGGCCGCTAATTTTCATGATTAGCAATAAATCCTAAGCCCATTATTGATATACTTTTGGGTTAGACAACATTCAACTCTCAAAAGTAATGTTAATACGGACCTTTTTCATATGTTTGATAGAGACCACCCCTTGAAACAAGTTGCCGAACGGCTCCTTTGATTCTCTCCCTGTAAACCCCCCCCCCGCACAGTGATGCGGTCTCAGAGCGAGAAGTTTT
>JAPTYR010000018.1:35490935-35501432 GCA_029814505.1 Siphamia roseigaster | reverse complement strand
TGTTAACGAAAATTTCAAAGTGATCCAGAATCCAGGATCTCTTCCGGATCTTCACCAAAATCTAATCACTTCCAGATTTCATGAAAATCCGTCCATAAGTTTTTGAGTTATTTTGGTAACAAACAAACAAACCAACGCCAAGGAAAACATAACCTCCTGGCGGAGGTAATAACCTCCTGACGGAGGTAATAACATTTTGTATCCAAAGGGTCAAATATTAACCCTTCTGCAAAATCACAATATAGAATGGGACTTTAGTTTCAGAAACATAGGCTTATTCCTTTTGAAAAATTCTTCAAGTATAGAAAATAAGCCTCTCATTTTCTTCTTGTGTTTTATATCATCATGTTGTATAGATCATTAGTTCTTTGTGTTCCTTCTCAGCTTCTGTGCATAGTGATATAATAGCACATTTTTATATCATGAGAAAGCTGCAAGAATAATGACTGAGGTCTACCGTTGCTAGAATGTCTGTCACTAATTATGGGTAGCTAGTAATTAACAGAACCGCATGAACAGATTATGATTCAAGGCAAATGGCATGTCATTGTTTTTTATAATTTTCATTTGACAAAATTAGGCTTCATTTAAATCAGACTTCCTCCTTTTTGTTTTAGTTTATTTTTGCTGTGTTTCTTTTCTTTTTGCACAGCTATCTCACCAGCGTTTAATAACCTCTTGTTTGTGTCATGATCTTAGTTATGATCTTGCTATGGCGGGGATACTGACTATTTTACTTTAAACTTACTGTTGGTAAGAAAATATGTGAAAAGACTACAAGATTCTCACTAAATGACCCCAAATTCTCCACAGTGCCGTCCTGTGGCTCCATATGGTGGTAACATCGGGCTCAACTGTGAACTGCACTGGCAATGAAGGAATCAAATTTTTCTCAGCAACACAACACAACAAGATAGAATAGTTGTGACCATAGTGTATGCCTACAAAAGTTCAGTGCTTTCCTTACTTTTGTTACCATTATTCTATCTTCTTTCATTCCTTCTTCCTGTTGTAGTGAAAGGAATCTTTGCTGGTACAAAAAGCAAACAGATCATGCATTTAACAGGAACTCAGATGCTCTCTATTCCTGCATGTGTGGACATATTGCTTCAAGGATAGCTTCTATTATTCACTTTGAGGAAACTATAGCATCACAAGGCAAGGCATGAACCAAAGCCTGCAGGGGAAGCGGAAAACAGCTTGCTCAGAATATGAGGAGAGTTGTCAAGGCTGAGACACATTCAATGGGCCACAGCTAGACCACAGAGCAGACAGGAACCCAGGAGCAGGTTATCTAGAAAAAAGTCAATAGTCTCCCAAGAAGGTCTGAAGGCAAAAACCAAACACAAATATGATACTAATCTAAATACAAAAGCAATTTCTTGTTGTATTTTAAGTGCTATGTTTAACCAGGAGCAATAGACATTTTCTTTGAAACAGGAGAAGAGACAGACTTGATAAAGAATTTGTTGTGGGTCAGTCAGTCGACCTGGAGAGGGTGGGCTTGTGATTTGCATTTATTCTGTTTCTTTCAGGCACGTTGAGGTCTCCCAGCAGTGGCAGGTTGGGTCCTCACTGATTGCGCCACCTGCTCCACCGCTTACACCTGCAATTCGTCTTGTTAACCCCTGCCAGTACTTAAGGCCCTGTCTGCACCGGTGCCAGTTCTTCAGCATACCTACCTCGGTATTTAGAGCCAGTACCTGCCAACCTTGTATGAGAATTTTTTTGCACTTACCTGTTTTTTTTTCCTTTTTGTCCAAACCGTCCTCCAGTCTGCCACTGCAGCTTCCTTGGTGTGTCCTCTCTATTTACCTGGAATCCTCCCGTGGATCTTACTCTGTCCTGCTGGTCTTTTGCCACAGTCACCTTTGTTTCTTCGTCGTAGTTTTTCGCCGCAGTCACCTCTAGTTCAGTCCTGGAACTTAAGGTGTCCCTTTTTCTTCCTGCATTTGGGCCCTGTTTTGGTGCAAGCCTTAACAGAAGAACTGGCCATGGAAAGGGATCCAGTGGATTGACTCAATGGACCTCCTGTTCGCGAAGTCCTCTCTTGTGAGGGAATCCTCTTGGGGCAGCATGAGCAAACTCTGTCGGCGCTCCGCGCCAAGAATCAGCTACTGCTTCATCTAATTCAGGAACTTGAAGGTTGCATGGCTAACCTGTCTTTTCTTCTTCTGCCCAGCCGCTAGTCCATCGCGACCCCTGAGCTACTGATCGAGAACCTTTTGACGACACCTAGGTAAAGAGCTGTAGCTTCCTATTACAATGTTCTCACGTGTTTGATCTACGGCCTCAATCTTTTAATTCAGATAAGTCTAAAATTCTGTATGTTGTTGGACTACTTCAGGGCAGTGTTAGATTGGGCAGAAGCAGAAGATTCCTGCACAACTCTGGCCACACAATCTTTGAACAGCTTTTTGAACCCTTTTAAAACTGTTTTTGATTTACCTGACTTTGCTGGTAATGTGGCCCGAGGCTGTTGCAGATCACTCAGAGCTCTGACTGTGTGGCAGATTATTCCATCAATTTCCGCACTCGATCTGCAGAGGCTGGCAGGGATGATGGTGCCCTCCGCAGGATATTCCTCCAAGGATTAAATGAATAGCTGACGGATGAGCTGGCAGCCCGAGAAGAGGTTTCCGACCTAAACTCGCTCATCTCCTTCTTGATACAGCTTGACAACTGGCTCAGGTAATGGTGGAGGGAATGTGGGACCCGCCACAGTGGTCATACAGTCTCAGCACAGCCAGTTCATCTCATCGATTCATGCTCTCCTCCCAAATACCTAGCACCTCCTAGTGGAAACACCAACTTACCCAAGCCCATGCAGTTGGGCAGGACTCGCCTCACCTCCAGGGAACATGAGCATAGGGTACAGGAGGATAGGTGCCTCTCTTGTGAAGAGTTAGGTTATTATTTATCTACCTGCTCAGTTAGACCAAAAGACAAGATTCACCCATAGGACTGGGGTTATGGGTGAGTTCCACTTCACTAGACAGTAGTGTACAATCCTGATTCACTTACCCATTATTTTTCATTATTCTTCCTCTGTTGTTTCTGTCCAGGCTCTCATCGATTCCAGAGCAGGTGGTAATTTTTGGGATTTTGAGTTTTTCCAAAAACCCAACATCCCCTCCACTATGCTAGGGGAGCCCATGTACGCTGTGGTTCTTGACGGATATCTGCTAATCCTCAACGGTCAATTCCGGTTGAGGTAAATACTTCCGGTAACCACGAGCAGCTAAGCTTTCTTTTGATAAATTTTCCCAGCTCACCTGTTATATTAGGTTTTCCCTGGCTTCAAATTCACAACCCTCACTTTGATTGGCAGTCTGGTGGAATTCTTAGTTGGAGCTCTCATTGTCATGCTACCTGTTTACAATTGGCTCCTATGCCAGCTGCAAGTAAAAAGCTTTCAGCTAAGGATCCACCTGATCTCTCCTCTGTCCCCTCAATTACCATGATCTAGCAGCAGTGTTCAGAAAAGAGAAGGCACAGTACTTGCATCCTCATTGCCCTTATGACTGTTCCATTGACCTCCTCCTGGGCACTTCTTTCCCTAAGAGTCACCTGTACAGCTTGTTGCGCCTATAAAGGGAGTCGATGGAGACTTTCATTTGAGAATTTCTCGCTGCTGCCTTCATTCACCCGTCATATTCTCCACTCAGGGCTGTATTGTTTATTTTTTAGTGGGCAAAAAGGACGGATCACTCCGTCCATGCATTGATTTTCGCGGTTTAAATGCAATTACTATTTGCAACAAATATCCTCTTCCTCTCCTGAATTGTGCCTTTGAGCTCCTACAGGGAGCTAAAATATTTACGAAGCTTGATCTCCGTAATGCCTACCATCTGGTCAGAATTCGGGAGGGGGATGAGCGTTAAAGCTGAGAAGTGCAAGTTCCATACGGACTCAGTCTGTTTTCTTGGTCATAAGGTAGACCTCGGACAGGTGAAGACAGACCCTGAGAAGGTCAGGGTGGTTGGAGAGTGGCCCTGTCCGGTTTCCAGACTAAACCTCCAGCAGTTCTTAGGTTTTGCCAACTTCTGTTGCCGTTTTATTAGAGACTACAGCTATTCAGCAGCCCCATTGACCCAGCTCACCTCCACCAAAATGACCTTTTCAGTGGTCCCCTGAAGCTGAAGTAGCCTTCCTAACCTGAAAAGATAAGTTCTGTAGTGCTCCTATTCTTATCCAACCAGACACCAGTAAGCAGTTCATTGTAAAGATAGACTCCTCCGACTCGGTGTAGGTGCAGTCCTGTCACAGTGCACTGAGAAGAATGGCAAACTCCATCCCTGTGCCTTCTTCTCGTGCCGGCTAATATTAGCTGAAAGAAATTATGATGTGGGAAATCAGGAGCTGCTGGCCATCTAACTTGCCCTGGAGGAATGGAGGCACGGGCTGGAAAGAGTAGAACATCCTTTTATTGTTTGGACCAACCACAAAAACCTTTCTTATATTCAGTCAGCCAAAAGACTCGATACCTGCCAGGCTCACTGGCAATTGTTTTTTTTTACCTGTTTTAACTTCATTGTGACTTGCAGACCTGGCTCCCAGAATGCAAAACCTGATGATCTCTCTCAACAATATGAACAAGATGGCTCTCCGTCAGGTCCCACTGACGTCATTCCTGCCACTCAGGTGGTGGCCTCTCTCACCTGGAGTCTTGAAAAGACTATCAACGGCCTCAAGTCAGATCCAGGTAATGGGCCTCCTAACTGCTTTTATGTATCTTTGAGTGCTCATTCCCAAGTGCACCAGTGGGCTCAAACCTTCCATTGGGCTCGCCATCCAGGAGTTGGCAGGACACTGGTTCTCCTCAAACGGATGTATTGGTGGCCCACCATGGAGCAAAACATCCAGGATTTCATAGCTGCCTGCTTGGTTGGTGCGTGCGGGAAGTCATCTCAGACATTGCCGCCGAATCTGGTCCCTGACCAGTAGGGCTCTCCTCAGATCCACCCAGCACAACAAACACATTGCCAACTGTCACCGGGTTCCTGCTCCTGCCTACCGAGAGGGTCAACTGGTGTTGCTCACATCGCGGACGATTCCATTATGGGTAGATTTTCAGAAACTGGCTCCTTGCAACCTGGGTCCCTTCTCCATTGTTAAGGTCATCAACCCAGTGATGGTGAGGCTTAAGCTTTGGGTCACCATGAAGATCCATCCGGTGTTCCATGTATCTCAACTCAAACCTCATGTTACCAGCTCTCTCCAACCTCCAGCTAAGTCTCTGCCTCCTCGCATCATTGATGGTGCCCCGGCCTTTTCCATCAATCTCCTGTTGGACATCTGACGTTGTGGCTGCGGGTTCCAGTACCTGGTGGACTGGCAGGTTTATGGCCGTGAGGAGCATTTTTGGGTTCGTCACTCCACGATCCTGGACCACGGGCTGGTGAGACGGATCCACTCTGCACATCCTGATAAGCCAGGGCTGCCTAGTAGGGTGGGGGGTACTGTTGCGGGTCAGTCAGTCGACCCATAGAGAGCGGGCTTGTGGTTTGTGTTTATTCTTTTTCTTTCAGGCACGTCGAGGCCTCCCGGCAGTGGCAGGTTGACTCCTGATTGTGCCACCTGCTCCACTGCTCATACCTGCAATTCATCTCATCACCCACTGCCAGTATTTGAGGCCCTGTTTGCAGTTCAACTGTCCTGTGCCAGTTCTTCAGCATACCTACCTCTGTATTTTGAACCAGCTCCTTCCAACCTTCTACGAGAATTTTTTGCACTTTTTTTTTTCATTTTTGTGCAGGCCATCCTCCAGCCTGCCATTACAGCTTCCTCAACATGTCCTCTCTATTTACCCAGAATCTTCCTCAGCCCTGATGGTCTTTTGCCCCAGTGATTTTCTGTTAACTTTTTGAAATAAACCAGATTTTTCGGAGTCCTGCATTTGGGCCCTGTTGTGACTGGTGCAAGCCTTAACAGAATTCACATGGTATGAATAGTATATTCCCTTTATTACATATAGTGTTCGGAGTGACATGTTACATCACAGCAATGGATTATTGTTTGCTGTAATGGAGTAAGGCATTACTAATCAGTTTTCCATAATATTTTGCTCCCATGTTCAGTAGTGCTTGTTTTACAACACCCTTTTCACCCATAATTTAATTACTCAAATGGAAAATAAGCACCAAAAAAATAAATGGGTCAGGAAAGTTCTATTTCCTGTTGATCATCAGCCAATGGGTGAAGATGTCAGTCCATTGGCCACATGGATGTATGCTCATTACAAAGCCTAACCCTGTTTTCCAGAAGCTACTTAGCCTTAGTATGACCCATGTGATCAGTAATTAGAAAGTAAGCTAACATTTCTATGACTTATAATTCTTTATCAATTTTGGATTTATCTACCAGCGCCCTTAGTGCCACACTCCCTGTTTGAACATGAAAAATGTTAAATATATCCATCCACATGTACTTCAGGGGGTGGAGGTTCTACTGTGACCAAAAATATGACAAGGAATTACGTTTAAATAACATCGAATTACCATTACGCAATCTGCAATGAATTACAGGTTGGAACATAAGTGATTTCTCTTAGACTGCAAGGGATTCTCAGCTTCCCTTAAAATGTCATGAATTAAATGGTCAAATATGTATGGTTGTTTTAACATTTAATTGACTACAAATGTGTCAGAACTTGTTCATTTTGAAGACGATTTCATTCAGAATCAGCTACTTATTACAAAAGGACTTTCTCAATGTTGTTCACTTCTCATACATACATTTTCTTTAATGCATTCCTCCACAGAAGCTCAGTGTCCATGGGCTTCAATGAGCCTGAATAGCACAGTTTTTTTTTTTCATTGGCTTGAAGCTCAATGGTTATTGGATAAATGCCACTATTTCTTCCGGCCCCTGGATGCTCAGCCTTTCTTGGGGTGAATAGAGCTGTGGTCGGGGCCTCAGCTGGCCTGGCCGCTGAGCTTCCGCATGATGATTGGAGAATCAGTCAAAAGGTTGAATCTCATTTTGATTGACAGGTATTTCGAAATATACACCATCCATTGATAGGTCAGCTTAGTCTAATCACAGACTTTGCAAGAGAAGTTGAAACAAACTGTAACCCATTTGTTGGTATTTGCTAAGCGAAATTACTTGTTAATTCCTTACACTGTAAATAAAACACACTCAGCATTTCCTTGTTTCAGTTTAACATAATTTCAACATTTCTTTGTTCAGGTCCATGGAAAAGACCCTGTTTGGTATGATAGGGTCAGAGGGCATTTTCTTGAAAAGGCAGAAGGAGGCAGAATTTGCATAGAAATAAACTGACAAATTTTATGATGTAAGCCAACAATGAGCTTCCCCTGTTTGAAAGACCAGCAGTCGCCACTGGTTTGGAAGTAACTTGCACAACACTAAGTAGGAATGGATGGAGCAGAGAAATGAGGAATAATATATTAAAAATTTTCTAAAAATCATAAACCTAATTAAATATATAAAAGGATGAGGCATGTTATCACATAAGTCACTTTACTCAAACATCTTACACTTAAAGTACACAAAGTACATCCACACAGGGAGACACCTGAGAGTAAGATTAATGCAATGATTTGCTTGGGAGAGATCATGCAAGGAATTATAAGAAAGTTACAGCTCCTTCCCTGGGACAGTGTGGACTTGATGCAAATTCAATATGATAATGATGGACCTGAGAAGAAGAACAGAGGAGGCAGTCAGATGCGTCAGCACCTTTGTCTCTGTCCTCCAGATGGAGGGAGAAACAGTTTAGTTAGGGAAAATCTTAGTTTAATGCTACAATACTCCATCTACATGATCAGTTTTTTAAGTAATGGAAATGTACTTTGAATTAAACTCTAATCTTCAGTACAATATGTTCACCATGGACTTAAAGAACAGGTCTATGTTCTATATCAGGTTTTCTCAACTGATCTGTGTCTGGGCATGAGGATACACAGGAGTATTTTAGTATTAATTGTTCTTATTTAACCTACTACACAAGGAGAAAAACAATTTAGATAAGCCAAAATCAAATTCTGGATCCATGACAGAGGTCAAATGGACAGACCTGAACTCAGGCCAATTCCTAGTATCTTAAGAGACCAACTGAGCGAAGTTAAAGAGACAGAACAGAAGTTCACGGACATACAAAGAACAGAGGGTGTGATCAGTCCAGTCAGACATAAAAGGGATCGACAGAAAATCCTTTACACTGAATAATCGCCAAATAAATAAGAGTTCTGTCTGCATTAAGTTTCCAAAAGCAAACATTAATTAAACCAAAAGGAGCATCCACACAAACAAAACAACAAAAATCAATTTAAAATCAATAAGCTGAAATCCCCCAGTCATGGCAGTGGGTTGGTACGATCTCAGCTGATGCTTCCTCACTTTATTGGCAGCATTCTTGGGCACATCCCTTGTTTGTACTCAAAGGTGGTGAAACATGGAACACAAACGAAATCTTGATGTAATGACATAGCATAAATTCAATTCGAGTGTTAAACAGGCTAAATCTTAATGTTAATGGACACACAAATGGTCACTAAAGATCTGTTTACAAGTAAAACGAATTATTTTCAACAAACAGAATAATATATTGCATGAAGTCAAGAAGTATATGTCATCATGCACTTTATGCATGTACAATATGAGTGTAACGAGCCACATTATAGCAGAAATTAACAAGACAAAAATATATTAGTATGTGAGGGTTACCACCATTGTAATATTATGTAGCTGCTGGTTTTTAGCTCCACATTTTTCTTGCAAGCACACATGCAACATTATCATGAGCTTGGAATAAATCATACAGTTTTGAATTACTACATTCACTAATAACTGAGTGCATGTCAGAACTGGAGGGTGCTAATTCTAATGGAACTGAATAAAATGAACAGCATGTTAATTGTGTTCATACATGAAATTAAGTCTACAAATGCGTTGTTTAGATGGTGTAAATTGTCTTGATTTTAAATTTGATGAGTTTCAGTTTTATATTCTCTTGGGATTTCAGTCCCTTTTCATCGTGACTGTACACACATCCATATTTAACACACTCATGGTCTTATTTGCATTTTGCTTTCTTGCATATAAATAACAAGGCAAACATCATCCATCATGTCATGTAATACGCTAATCAAATGTTGATGATACCATTGCAAGAGCCAACCTCCTGCATGTCTTTCATGCATGTATGTCAAACTACATGTCCAACATCAGTCAGCTACACGTTTGTTTTTCTGCTGCTTCAAAAATTGTTTCTATAATGTCATTTTTAACACGTAGTAAAACAGCCATACTTTTATTTGCTCATTTTGTTTCTACCGCTGACGGTAAGTGTTCCCAACCTTTTTTGGCTCATAACCCCATTTTTACGTCACAAATTTCTGGTGACCTCAGACAGTCAAAATAGAGCTTTTTTTTTTCTTTTTGCTCAAATGTACAAGTTTTGAGCCATGTAACAGTTTGCTGTACTATGTTGCAAATAAAGGTTAATTTTAGATGACATTTCATCTACAGCGGGTATGCACGTGATGCCACTGTAGCAAAAGTCACCATGGTTACGCCCACTGAGTGGCAGAATAGGGAGATGAGTGGCAGCTTTAGCTTCAATAACATCTAAACTTACAAACAATGTTAACTGAGGGGAACTGAGGAAGCTCCGGAGCAGAAAAGCAGCAGGCCCAGACATGGTGTGTCCCCGAATGCTGAAAAACTGCGCTGCTGAACTGGGGGAGCCACAATAGCAGATCATCAACCTCAGCTCACGGCTGGAAAGACTGCCCACCCTCTGGGAAACATCCTGTATCGTTCCAGTCCCTAAAAAGAACCAACCCAGTGACCTGAACGATTACAGACCGGTGGCACTCACATCACACCTGATGAAGACACTGGAGCAGCTCCTCCTCCACCTCCTCAGACCTTAGGTCAAACATGCCCAGGACCTCTACAGTTCACCTACTGGCAGGATGTTGGCATGGAGAACGCTATATTGTATCTCCTCCACCGAGCCCACTTACCCCTGGATAAGGGAAGCAGCACCGTGAAAATCCTCTTTCTGGATTTCACTTGTGCCTTCACATCCCTTAAGCTCCAGGACAAACTGGTCAGGATGGAAGTGGACCCCTGCCTGGCGTCCTGGATCTTGGACTACGTGACCGACAGACCACAGTACATCAGGCTGAAGGACGTCACGTCTGACACTGTGGTCAGTAGCACAGGAGCACCACAGGGGACGGAGTTGGCCCCTCTCCTCTTCACCCTGTACACCTCGGACTTCTGCTCCAACGCTGAGCTGTGTCACATACAGAAGTATGCAGATGACACAGCCATCATGGGGTGTATCAGTGGGGACCAGGAGGATGAGTACAGGGGTCTGGGGAGTGACTTGGTTGTCTGGTGCCAAACTGTCTGCAGCTCAACACCTCAAAGACTAAGGAGCTAGTCATTGACTTTAGAAAGTCAAAATCCCAAGTATGACCAGTCGGTACAGACCAGTCGGCTCTGCAGTCGGTGTCA
>JAPTYR010000018.1:34897758-34907884 GCA_029814505.1 Siphamia roseigaster | reverse complement strand
ATAAAATATAATTAAAATAGCATTCACCATAACTTTTAGAGCAGGTTATTTGTTGACCCACGTTACCTGTTCCAATTAACCCTATGCATGGGGTAAGTTGGAACATCATATCGGGTTAATTGAAATATATCTGATAATGTGGATAATATTGTTCTTGTGTATAAAACACAACATTGAACATTTGAACATTGAACGATGCATTGAATGATGTTTTATTGTAACGTATACTATGAATTGCATGTCACTTTTTTTTAATTTAATTTTATTATTTTGTTGTTGTTTTTTTTAATGTTCAAATAAACCAATAAACTAAACTAAACTAAAACTATCACAGATGTCAATAAATCAGGCTATTACACCAACTTTTTATTTACTGGAGATTGCTTAATTATATCCTGGCATAATTTGTTCAGCTTTATTCACATCAAATAGCCTTATAGCATGCACTGGTAGTACCACATGATTTAATGTAACCTATCAGTTCAATAGAAAATAAATCAATCTTACTAATAATCTGGCTAAGTATAGGAATGTCCATTCAAACACATTCAAACACAAATATTCAGTCCTTCTTCTGACCTGTTTCAACATAAATGGCAGCTTATTCTAGCAGTTGAACCATATTTCATATATTATTTCACAGTCTGGAAACACAAACATTTGTTTTTATCTGCTGAAGTAAAAACTGTGGCAATGAATACATTTCTTCTTTAAAAAAAAAAATCAACGTATTTAATACAAAATTGTATCAACTACAGAAACAACCACTTCATTTTGTTCCCATGACTGTGGGTCTTTTTCCCAAGTGTATCGGCATAATCATATGTTAATCTTCTAACCTCTTTGGTCCTCAGTTCATTATACATTAGATAAGCTTTTTCAAGGTATTCCACTAATGATGCTTCCTCTTGTGGATTGAATATGGCTCTGTTGTTGTAATATCCAACATGTGTTTCATCTGGACTAGTAGCACCAATCTGGAGACATTATGTCATAAGGGACGTTATATTCCAGTGCAACTGTGTGGCATGGCCTTTTGTTTTTAATGACATCTTGACATCAGCCCGTCTAATAACATCTGGTGGAGTTAAACCCCAATTTGTCTTGCACTTGTATGTTCTCATGGCTAAAAATAAAACGGGAATATTGTCATTTGGTTTCAAAATTTTAGTGTTAAAAATGTTTCTGCTATAATCACTGATATTAAAAAAAAAAACACTGTGTGATACCTAAATTAAATATTGTAGGCCTGTTATGTTTATGATTATTGTATACAAAGTGTAATATGGGGTTGGTTGGAACAGAGGTGGGTTATTTGGAACATGTTCCAACTAACCCCAATCCAGCATGAGGTCTAAACTGCCTCCCCTCTCAAATAATACACCTCAGACTGCATCTTAATGAATGTTACATGTAGGCTTACGTTTGTCATAATATACTGCAATTTGCATTCCTACTTCATCTATGAATGCTAATCAGTTATAAGAATATGTGCTTCAGTAAAAAAAAAATACTCCAAGTACCAAAAAATTAACAAACCTTTCTTCTGTGCACATGCCTTGTCCTATGCTACATGTTCCAATATGTTTGATGGGTGGATGTAAGAAAGATCCTGACGGTGGAGAAACCTGACTGACTGTGGCCCTGGTACTCAAGAAAATCTCAATGTTTCAACTAACCCCCTGGTCCAACAAACCCCGGTCTCCCCTACTAACAACTGCACCACTGTGTCAATCCCTGGTCTTATGATGCAAATATAAATGAATTAAAATTCTAAGATATAATAACATTTGAAAATGTTTCACATTTCATTTTTAGTTTTAATTTACTTTTTTCAATTATAATAGGCTATCATACAATCACAATTTTGGGTTTTTAGTTTCAGTACATTTGCAGTATCTTAAATATATCTAATCGCCTAGAACAGATTGTTTTTAAAGACACTATTGACCTTTTTTTATTAATACAAATGTCAAGGCAGATATTTTTTTCGACAGTCATCATAAGTGCTTTCACGGATATAACAGAACGAAAGAAGGTGTTGATATTGTGGTATTTTCTTCCAACTACCAAACCACATATTCTCTGTATAGTGCTTCCCTTTTCTGTCGCTTGTGCAAACTTTCATTTGAGCAAACAGAAAGATAATACCTCAAAATATAACAGAAACTGGATTTTAGGAACCCATGGTGCAGAGAATGTGCAACAAATCAAGTCTGTGCAAAACTGGGCATCCTTTTTAGTCAAATATTTAATTAAAGGGTTTTATTTGTCAAATGTTCCTGATATGAACACTGGAATGCAAGATTTAACAAAAGAAAAAAGTTCTCTAAACAAAATTGAGACTCAAAAATGGAAAAAAAAAAAAAAAGAAATTAATGGGAGAGGTAGAATTAGTCAAAAGCCCAGATTACTGTGTTAAAAAGAAATAGTGTTAGCATGCTGATAGAAAACGTGTATAAAAGCATAAAACAAAAGAAAAAAAATCCTCTTTTATTTTGCTATCAGAACTCCTTTTGATGTCAATGACATAATTTTCCGAGAGTTGTTATTTTTGATAAAAATGAGAAAGGAAATGATAGTTCATCAGTTGAGAAATGACATGATTAAAGCTATGTGAAACTGAATTTTATCACTGATCAAAAGTTTTGATGTACTCAAATATGTTCAAAGGAAGAAGTATGTTTTGCAATCACACAGGAAAGAATGAGAGAGAGAGAGAGAGAGAGAGAGAGAGAGAGAGAGAGGAGGGTGATACTGTAGAGAAGGCACTCCTTTTCCTTTATCTCCAGCTCCACTTCTTCCCACACACACTGGGCAAATACAGAAGGTAAGCCACAGACTTTAATTTAGCATCCAAATGATGTGAAGCTACTTTTTAATGCTGACCTGAAAGACAGGTAGCAAATATTCATATATTATGATACATGTGTGCTTTAGATCTTTCAGACCTTTTTTTTTAGCTTTAATTCAGGACCCCAGTAGTTATCGGTGCTTCAGGGCAGAAGTGCTACCGTATGTAGATCAACAGAGGTGTGTGCATTAACATGGGACTTCTTTGCATGCAAGTTTTTCTCATTCCAGCTGCATGTAAACAGGCCCGGTCACATTCAACCAAGGTCCTTTAGGCTGCAGGGGGAAAAAATAGTAGATTCCTTTCTGTTTAATCATTATGTGTAATCACAGCGCTTATTACCAGTATTGTGTGTACATGTATGAGAGTGCAGGTGTTAATCAGGCCTGTAATTAGTCACATCTAAAGATTCAAACCACATTTTGGCGTAAATAGGAGGTTCTCTTATAGCAAACCATTATTATATTTTTATTTAAGGGGGTGGTTGAGGTTAAATTTTCAGTATGTGAGGTAAAGGTATGTGTACATCTGTGCAAAGTGTGACTGGAAGGCTTCACTTATTTTGCTCCATGAAAAAAATACTTCCTAATTTTAATAGACTTTTGCTTATAAAGTTGGAATTAAATATTTTTTACCTCTCTTTCCTCTCTGAATTGATTGTGATAATTTGATTTATTCTTGACAGATACATTTTAAGAGGGACTCAGTATGGAATCACTATACCTAGTCAAATGTGTCTGAATAAAAATAAAAAGAGGGATGCGTCTTAAAACAGAATTATGCCAGTTTTATGAGCAGCAGTGTAGTGTCGACTTAATTTAACTTCAGCACAGAAGAACCTTTGATGTTCTAAGAAGTGGAATAAAAAAGAAACGCGGGAAGGGAAGGATGTGGTGTCATGTTGGTGTAATGTGGACATCAGCTGTTTGCATGTTAAGCAATTAACATGTGAAATTAACTAGTGCAATTCTTTATATTGCATATTCTCCTTAACATCAGACAGTATGGTGATTATGGCTGCAATTGTCTGACATTTTAGATTTCCTGAGACATGAAATTCAGAAATGAAAAATAAATAGATAAAAATCTGAACATGTGTCTACCAGTTTGTTGCTAATATAAACCCTACCAGTCAAAAATCATTCAATGTTTTTTCCTTATTTTTTTTATTATTTTCTACATTATAAATTATTACTGAAGACATCAAAACTATAAATAAACATATATAGAAAATGCAGTAAACACAAAATTAAGAAAGAAATCATTCTGTTTATATTTCAGATTCTTAAATGCAACCTTTTGTTGATAACTTTTTTGTTATTTTCTCTGTCAGATTCATAAAGTCGTTACTGTACATTGTGTCTGTTCCAGAAGCTTAAATTAAGTTAGACACCAACTCTGATGGCGGACATGAATACTACACAGACTTCTGAGGCCAACCAGCGCACTTCTTGGCAGACGGAGGCGATTAAAGGAGTTGAAATCACAGTGACCGTGCTCATCTTTGTGGTGAGGATTCCATCATGGATTCAGAGCCACACATGTGTACTGCTCTGACTGATTAAACAGTGTATTCACTATTGAAATCTGCAGAAATATTACCTGGAATAACATACTGAGGGAAAATAACAAATAAAAACAGTTAAATGTGTTCCACCTTGATTTTTCATAGCTTGTTTAATAATCAGTTCCAGAATTAGCTGTATAATGAACATTTATCCACATTTTGATAAAGTTAAATAGTTAACTTCTAGTAGCACTCATTTATTTCTATTATTATTACTCATGCTTTTAAAGATTCACTATAGTTTCACCAAGTAGAAACATGTTGAAGTTGATGTGTGATGTTGAAATACTTGGAGCTAAAATTCAGACAAAAAAAATATTTGGACTTCCATCAGTGTACCATTAAAATGAATATATGAAGTGAAATACACACATACATTGTTATTATGGTATTAATACAAACACCATATTAACATAAATAATGATGCATGATTGCACTTTAAAGTCTGTTTGACTGGCATTAAAAGTTGTATTTTATGAACATTTCCATGTGTAAGAATTGGAATTGTAGAGTTAAAAGAGGACAAACTCATTTTCTTTATGTAAAATCAACTGTTACAGGAGTCGTATGTAGGATTGTGGCTAAAACTGGTCCTGCAATCACATGCAAAAAATACTGTATAGTGTGGCACCCCCTCCCCTCCCCTCCCCCCAGACTATGGGTTGCCAGATCTACTACAAGGAGCTATGACAAGTGACAAATCCTATGCTGGTATAAATATTGGCCTGGTTTCTTCACCCAGTGGCTCTCATTGGTTGGTGAGATCATGACCCAGGCAGGGTGAGACTGTGGGACACCACAGGAACCCGATGTCGGTCTTCAAATTCTTCTCCACTTTCAGTTGTCTCCATGTTTCAAAAGCATCTCCTATACATATCCTTGTTACGTTTCACACTTTGTTATGACTATTTGGGAATAACAAGAGGCTTTTTAGGTTCAACCATCAGTAACATCAAATGTTTGTGATCAAAAAAGGTCCCAAATGGAGCTCAGTGGAAACAAACACTACTGACTCTGATTGGTAGATACAGACACAAAATGATGACATTTAACATTACATGTGGGCTGACACTTAGGCCCAATCTCAATTTTCCCCCTACCCCTACCCATTGGCCCTACCCCTACTGCTTGAAAATAAGTTGCAACGGGTAGGGGTTGAAATATTCCCCAAAAGAAAAATGGAACAACACTTCATGACCTGTTACATCATCAGCAGTCTCTGTGACCCACATCTGAAGCTGACAGTAAATATATCGGCACATTAAATAGGCCCAAAACTACGCCATGGTCGGTCCAGGAGATCGTCTTTGGTGGCTGACATAAAAATTTACTTTATCAGCAACTCCGAGCTGGATACAGAAGTGTGCCACACCGCGATGACGACCAGGTACTGTACTGAGCCAAGTCGAGCTGGTTCTGCATAATGGAAACAGCACCAGAGATGCTACTATTAACAAAAGTGAAAACTTTGTTTCCACAAGTATTCACCATACACACACCAGCAGCTGTAAGCATCTCATCTGTTTGTGATTATCAACTCTAATGCGATTTATTACTCATTAATGATCAATCAAATGATTGAGTTGTTTTACAAAGAAAACATGTACATGTATGTGTTTCTTTTGTCACTGCTGACCTTTTTGGCTGTTTTCCTCCATCTGGCTGATGATTTGAAAAGAATTATGGTAAATTCCATCTCCATTTCAAGCTCTATCCACCCCTTCGCCTTAGCCCGTCGCCTTAGCCCTTCACCTTAGCCCTTCGCCTTAGCCCTTCACCTTAGCCCTTCGCCTTTGCCCTTCGCCTTTGCCCTTCGCCTTTGCCCTTCGCCTTTGCCCTTCGCCTTTGCCCTTCCCCTCCGTCTAATTGAGAATTGGGACAACACTACCCCTTCATGTGAATGTGCAAAATGGAGGGGTAGGGGTAAGGGGTGAATTGAGATTCAGGCTTAGCTTCTCAAATGTGAATAATCTGGCTGGACTACTGCTGTCAGTAATAACAGTATTTGAAATGAACATGATTCCTTCATGTCTGGTGAACATTTCGGGCCATTCTGTGATGATTCAAAACACAATTCTTACATATAGCTCCTTGAAATGTATGTAATTATGACTTACCATCTGAGACTGTGTAGGTTTTAGTGTAAGAACCAAGACTTTTTATTCAACATTGAGGGTTGTAGCCTTGACACAGGCTGAACTGAAGAGGTTTCTCTGATGCTGGTTAGTGACGCTGTAATTCCCCTGTGGTTCCTTCAGGTGGGCGTATCTCTGAACGGGCTGGTGGTCTGGGTTCTTGGACTGCGGCGTAATCGTCACGTGGTTCGCAGAGGCAGCAGCGAGGAGACGCGAGCTGCCAGCAGTTTCCGTGTCTATGTACTGAACCTGGCCCTGGCAGACCTGGTCCTGCTCCTCCGTACTCCTCTCATGCTGGGCTACCTGGCTCACAACAAGAGCTGGCCATTTGGTGTAATCCTCTGCCACATGACCATGTTCCTGCGGGGTCTTGGCTTGTATGCATCGGCCTTCCTGCTCTGTGCCGTGTCCCTGGAGAGATGTCTGTGTCTGCTGAGGCCTGTGTGGGCTCGGCTACGTCGCCCTCATTGGGCTGTTCCTCTGGTCTGTGGTGTCCTATGGGGGTTAGCCACCATCCTGTCTACACCTTACCTCTTCAGTGCAGGCCTGGTACAAGTGAATGGGACCAACCAGTGCCGAGAGAGTGGGGAGTTTTACGTAGCCCTGTTTGTGACTGAGACTGTAGCGGCTTTAATTTTGCCTCTACTCATCTTCTTGGGAAGTAACCTGGCTGTTTTCCTCAGCATTCGACAAGCAGTACCTCCAACACCTACGTCGTCCGCCCCTTCAAATACTCGTAGAATGACCAGGATGTACCATGTGCTCTTCTTCACCATGCTCTTCTTCCTCACCTGCTGGGTACCCTACTTTGTTTGTCGGTTCCTGTGGGCCTTGGCTAGGAGTCGGCCTGCGTCGCCTTCCTACTATAAGGGGTTATTGAAAGCTTCATATGTAGCCCTGTACCTGGTCTACATCAAGAGTGCTCTTAACCCAGTGCTGTATGTGTTTGCTGCCCGAGGCTTAGGCCGGGCTATCCGACTTTCACTTGTCTCCACAATTGAAAAGCTTTTCAATGACGACTCCACAGAGTCCATACGTAGGAAGTCACTGAAGAACTCGCAGATGTAAAACTCGTCAGTGTATTTGTAGCAACAGTACCTTTTTAAAGTTTCTGTGTTTCAACAAGTCAAAATTCCAGACTTTTTGAGATCGCTACGAATACTATTGATCCGTATTACATCCCACTATGCCAGGACAGTGGTGATCCTCTCAGTGTGAGTGGTGAACCACACTGCAGATCCATCTGACTTCTCATGCATTTGTAAAGTCTTTATATTTCAAACTTCTAAGTTGAGCAATTTCTTTCAGAAAATGTAGCTTTAGTATTCCCAACAGGCTTGCAAAAAACTTTAAAACAAATTGTAATTGACTCTCAAAAGCCAAAAATTCACACAAATTTTGGACTATTTATGAACCCGAAAAGTGGAACATCTTAAATATAATTTTAAATGACTGGTTACACTTTCTAAAGTACTTAGCCCTGATAAGGGTCATGGGGGTGCCACAGCCTGTCCTGGCTACCAGTAGTGGGATACGCACTGGAAAAGTCGCCAGTTCATCGTAGATGTACAATCATTCACTCCAATGTGCAATTGTCGAGTGACCAGTTAACCTAGTAAATGGGCAAATTCCACATAAAAAGGAAAGCAAAACCTTCTTGCTATGAGGCAGTAGTGCTAACTACTGCACCACCTATTTACACAAACCCACAGTCTCTACAGTAAAAGTTGTTCTAAGTGAAGTGAAGTGAAGCAAAAGGATTCAAACCAGCACTGGGTCTTAAAAACAACAGTAAAACAGAGAAGAAATTCTGTGATTTTGCCTTCTGTGAATGTGGTGGATGAATGGTTTCAAGAAACAAGATCATAGTTGGACCACCTGCTTTTCACACCTACAGACCTCAACCTTCCTTCAGAGGTACTCGAAAAACATAACGACAAGACTATTTCAAGTTGCCAATTACATAGTAAAAAAAAAAAACAAGACATGATGAACAATTTCTTTTCGCTGATCGAACAATAAAGAAATGTAACAAACACCCAGATTTATTCAGATAAGTGGACGAGTTCTTCAGGAAGGAGGCACATGACTCATCCAAGTGAAACCAAAGGCACCAGTGTGTTTTTATCTACAGTGACTTATAAACTGATGATGTCATCAGATAAAGTTGATGGACTTTAAGAATACTGTTTCTGCTGCAGCATGCCAAGAAGCAGTGTCATAACTGGGTGTAAAAATTCATTCATGACTCATCTTGCCTCTTGGATACAACGGTGGAAACAGCCTCGAGGCAAAGGTGAACACAGCATTGGCTTCCTGGCTTCAGGAAAATATCAAACCATGAAGATCTCCTCAACATACACGACATACCTGCATGATGAAGCATGACTCCACGAGGTCCAAGGACACAGACACTGAATCCACCTTAACATCTGCAGTGACTCAGATTCAGTGTCTACGTCATTGGTTATACGCAAAAAACTCCACAGTGGACATCTACGAAGACTGAAGAAAAAACGTACTGTTAACATTACACATGTTAACTTATCATTAGCCTTATAGCATAATTGCCTAAATCATACAATATATGGACAGAAGTAGTGGGACACATTGAACTTGGGTGTTTCTTTTCTAGCAGGGATCAAGGCAACAAAAAAACAACAAATGACAATTATCATAACCTTATATTATGATAAATACATTGATTATTAATACTGATGTCTGTATCGCAAATTAGCATGAAAATATTTCTCATATATTTTGCTCCATATAGTTTATAAATATCAATATTTCCTTAAAGTTTAATAGGACATTTTTCTTCCTAAGTGAAATTGAAGAAGTCCTGCGCAAGTCCTGAAAGTCTTAAAAAGTATCAAATTTTGAAATACTGTTTTCCAGACCTTGAAAAGTCTTGAATTTTGGGTGAAAGTCTTAAAGTATGGGAAAAAAAAAACATTCTTATAGTTTAATTTTACTGTACGCTCAAATCCTTGTGAAATGAAAAGGTATGGTGAATTATGTGTTTGTTCATTCAATACGTTCAAAATGAACCAATGAAGGAGGCAGTATACACACAAGTATAAAAGCACATCAAGTCAAGGTCTTGGGGAAAAAATAGTGGTTTCGAAAAAGTCTGGAATTTTAATTTGGAAAAATATCTCTGAGGTATTTTGAAAGCAAACATAACAATTAAACCCTTTAACCCCTGATGCACCAGCACTGACACATTCTGAAGGGATGGTTTAGTTTTAATATTCATAAAAATTCAATCATGTTTTACTGTGTTTTTACTGAGTTTTGCTCATGGAAACTGCTGTACGGAGATAAACAGGTGTCAAAAAGGAACTGATTTAGAAAAAGAAAAAGCTGAAACTACTGAGACCAAAGTACAATACTTTTTTTTTTACTTCCCCCCCCCCATGTTATTTTGTAAATATTTATTAGTTTTTGTTCATTTTGTTGCTTATTTTATTTTTCTTTTATCAATTTTGTTCCATTTGTGTTTTACTTTGTTCATGTTACTTATTTAGTTGGTTTATTATTCATTTTTGTTTTCTTTTATTAATCAAC
>JAPTYR010000018.1:34809372-34821250 GCA_029814505.1 Siphamia roseigaster | reverse complement strand
CTAAAAGTAATGCAAAAGTAGTGTAATGCCTTACTTTTTCAATAGAGTAATATTGTAAAGTAAGGCATTACTTTAAATTGACAGTAACAAGTAATAAGTAGTGTATTACAGTTTTTGAGTAACTTGCCCAACACTGCATACATATATACACAGACACACACATACGTGGATCTGCTCATGTAAACAGACCCTGTGATATCTGTGACAGGTTTAAAACATGTTATTCAG
This sequence comes from Siphamia roseigaster, assembly GCA_029814505.1. Lineage (NCBI taxonomy): Eukaryota > Metazoa > Chordata > Actinopteri > Kurtiformes > Apogonidae > Siphamia > Siphamia roseigaster. The sequence goes on along the minus strand of JAPTYR010000018.1, from coordinate 34,821,022 downwards.
AATCCAAACGTCTGCAACTGTTCATCATTTTACTCATTTGAATTTTTCTGCCAACATGATGAACTTTTTTTGAAGCTTAATATCAGTGAAGGTTGGAGGTTGTCTTGTGTCACACATAATAGTAGAGCATTTTCATTTTGTTTTCTTTTTCTATGATTTATATCACAGAACATCCTGTAACACAGAATCAGTGCTTTAAAACAGTGGTAAAAAGTATCTAAGCACTGTTCTAAAGTACAAATTGTGAGGTCTTTTTGCGCCATTATTTCTATTTTCTACCACTTTATATACTTTTCCTTCACTATATCAGTGGTAAATATTGTCATTTTGAATCCACTATATACATCTGACAGCTTTAGTCATTTCTAGGAATAACTACATTTATGTGAATGTCATAAAATATAAGACAGTGTTTTCATGAGCTAAGAAAATTCTCATTCTTAAATATTAAATGTGATGAACTGGCGACTTGTCCAGGGTGTACCCCGACTTCGCCTTCGTGTGGCTGGGATAGGCTCCATATGACCCCATGACCTTTGTGAGGATCAAGCAGGTTCAGATAATTAATGAATTGCTAAAAATCCCTCTTCGATTAAAAGATAAATGCCATAAAAAACTGACATTTTAGCCATAAATGCTTCTTTTAGGACCATGGGCCTAAAAATATATAACAACCTTACTGAATATGATGCATTGCAGTAGTTTAAAGTACTTATGTCTCATCTTAACAATTTATTTGCAAATATACAAGTTACAACCAGTGGACACACTCATTTTTCCCAAATCAGTTTATTCAGTGTCATTTTCTTTGTGGCTTAATTCTATGTGATCATAAAATAGTGACAGTAACCGGGTCTTTTCCACACATTGTCAAGGGCGAATGGATATAAAATAATACTAAGTGCATACCACCTTATTTCAGAATATTCTGTAAAATATTGGCATTTACTAGATTTAATGACTATAAATATAAACACTCAGTATCCAGAAGCATTTCTACGTCTTTCCTGACACCAGCAGAGCAAGAAACAGATATGAGGATATTCTGTTTGGTGCCAGAAATGGACGATATAGTCCTGTGGTCAAAGTTAAGGCCATTTTCGGAGTGACTGTCATTGGCAACGCATACTGTGGACAGCTGAGTACTGACTACAAACCAAAACTCAAACACAGGAAAGTAAGAGAAAAAAAAAAAAAAACACATGATGCACAGGACATTAAAATAAAGGGTGATGCAGGTTACAGAGCTTGAAATGTCGTTTTAGATACAAACACAATGGAAAAGCCAGACTCCAGTGAACCCCTGTGTAATGTGGAGGCTGCAGCAGAGTTCATCCAAGTCACAACTAAAAACAATAACACACACGGCCCTGGCCCTGGGTAAACATGAGGTCTGCAGTGTGAAGACAGCCACCCCAAAACAGATCATGTACTCCCAAGAGGGTGAAAGGCCTTTACTTAAAAAGAAACTCCTTTTACATTCTTAGGTTGGAACATTTTACTTGTGAGAACCAAAACACCACCAGGAAATTATGCCGCCGTAAATAAATTCGCTTTAAGTGGCTTTTATCTACGCAGTGTTGGTCAAACAGTGGTTGGGATCATTTAAGGCAGAGTCAGGTACAAATCCCCTCTACTGCTAAGTTATTATGCCAATCTTGTGATATTTTTGTTGTCTTTTTGCTTCCTTACAAGTATATTTACTTAACATGGGACAACTTTTCTTTGGTTAAAAAGACTAAGGAGAAAAAAAGGGTTTTATCAATTAAATAAAAAAATCTGACTGATCTTTATTCAGCTTGAGCTTTTTTCCCCCCTCACCATCACTCAAACTGATATGTTTCACTGTTTTAGTTTCTATTTTTGCAGATCATTTTCTACTGCAAGGTGGTTAGTATGAGATTCAGCTGCTACTTTTCAACCAATTATTTTTCATTGGTTTCTTCTGATATAAAACTTAATTGGCTGAAAATTACCATATCTAATCCATCACAGTGAACTTCCAAGTCAGCATTTTGTTTATCCAAGCTGCATTGCAGCATATAATAGCGCAGATTTATCAAATTATTCTGCTAATATGTTATAAACATATGCAAATATGATATAAATCCTTTTTCCAGCCCTATATTAATCACTAAAATGATCTCAGACAAATCCCTCATGTGGAATATGATCAATCATTCCACTTTTACTATAAAACTTAACTGAGACAACTACTGGGGCTTTTATTGGACTAGGAGAAGGCTGGTTCATGAGTCTATTCATGTTATCAAACTTGAATTAAATGGATGGAAGACTGGAAAAAGTAAGTTCCTGAAATCTTAAACAAAGTGTGTGTATATATACACACACATATATATATAAATCATAAATGGGATAAACATCTCTTATTGTCCTTTCTAATTGAAATATCTGAGGAAAAGAAAAATTGATTGAATCCCCCCATTAAATGGCTTTGACTTCAATTGGGGAAAATGTTCATGTACACAACAAATATATGTTCACAAGTACAAATAAAGCAATTCACAAACACACACCCATGAAAATAAGAAGAGTCGGTATTCTTATATGGGATTAAAAATCTTTCAAATTGAAACAAATTAAAACCTCCATCCAAACATTTTTTTAAATTCCTAGAACACATGCATATATGCAAAATACACCTATTTGAATAATATTAGTATTATATACCTATTGCATCTTAATATTTGTATGTTATGTGTGTATGTACATTATTTTATGACACGGTGTACAAATGCAACATTTTAAATGATGCAGAAAAACATCTTCAACACTGGGTGAACATTATACAATGACATATGAACGTCCTATTTCTGCCGACAACTGAAGGCAGCTGCATCTTCTGTTAGTGAGGTCTGTTAAGAGTCAAATGTGCAGCTCGGGTGACTTTGTTTTTTAAACCCATCAGCAGTATGATGTGAGTGGCCAACACCTATGGGTGAAAATGGGAGTTGACAGTGTGTGGTTGTGGCTTCCCGACACCTGTCAAGTCACTGATGGCCTGCATACAGTGTGCAGATACGTCATACTGCTGATGTGAGCTTTGGAATCACATCTGAAAGCAAAGGCTGATGGGTGGAACGACTGCACGTGGTTCGGTGTTGACTGATGTTAACACGCTACTGATTCTGCAGACGAATACAATCAAAACCACGGCAAAACTTTTCCTCCCATCAGAAAAGGTAAGGTACATGTAGAAAGGCACCTCAACACTGTTTTGTGTTTTGAGTTTTTTTGATTCTGAGCCTTAAAAAGACAGACATTACTACACAGTAACTTTACATATCAACCCAATCTGGCTGTAACAATCAAAAAGAAAATAAGATGTGGAAATCTATCCAATGCTCCCTTTTAATTCAGGGACACTACACCAGTGTCTGCATTCATATGTCCAAACACCATGCAGCAGCGAGTCCTCTGGTCTTCTCACTGAGGCGTCGTAATGGCCACTTAATCCAAATTTCTGTGGTAGATTTTTTTTTTTTTTTTAAAGGTGAGTAGATCACATTACTGTTTTTTCATGACTTGGGGTGCACCCCTAGTGTCCACACAAGCCTTTGAACATTATATACATGAGCGAATGAGCTTACTGGTGTGATATAGCGTCCAAACAGATGAGAAGGGATGGATTTGAGAGCTTCCGAATGAGTAGATGACACCAAAATAAAGGGATAAGGTACCAAATATCAGTAGGCCTTGGCAAGAGTTTCATCAATAAAACAATGGAGAAATTGAATTTGCTGTTGATTTGCTGGCATTTACAGGATCAGCCTGAGCAGTCATGTGATACAATGACATCCTGGTGCCTATTTCTCCCCTCTGGCTGAAAATTGTCATGCTCAGAATGAACATGATCCCTTGCCTAATAAAGTCTCTAATGGATATCATCTACACTCAGTTTGCCTTCATTTTGTAACCACCTACAAAATATGTCTAAAATTTTAAAAATAACAAAACACTCAGGAGGCAGCTGGTTGCTCGAATGTACAGCCCATGTGACCCTGAGGGACATGTTACCATGTAATGGACCATGTATGGCCATGCTGCTCATGCATGTGTGTGGGGTCAAGGGTTATGTGCCTAGAATGGTGTGTAGTCTGCAGGGTACATGACAGGAAGCCAGTTGTCACTGAAGGTAGCGCAGTGTGTCCATCTGAGGTGCCGCATTAACTGAAAAAAAAAACAAAACAACAAAAACAGGAATGTAACAAATGAAAAAATAGATGTTACACTGGAAATCTGTCCATCTGTCTTGGTCAAACTGGTCACAATAAGATGATGACTATTACAACCAAACTATTCATTTTGTAGCTATAAGTCGAATATTCTGCATTATTATGATAACGGAGTTTATTCACTTTAAACTGTTGGTAAATGGTAAATGTAATGTAATGGTAAATACAGATGATATATACAAACAGTTTGGTCTGTTTCATTATACATGCATTCTGTAACAGAATATATGATAGGGCTGCTCGATCATGGGAAAAAAAAAATCATAATCACGATTATTTTGGTCAATATTGAAATCACGATTATTTACACAATTATGTCCTTGAATTTGGAACAGCATTTATTGAACATATTTTTAAAAAAAACTCTCCTGTCAAATATATATCTTGTAATGTAGTAATAAATTATAAAATGTTATACTGCACTCAATCTTTTGAAAACAAGAAACAAATAAAATACAATATGATATAGATATACTGGAGTAAATTAGTCCAAAATAAATACTTTGATAAATTAGTCCAAAATTTCTCACTTTTGAGTGCACTGTCACAACATTCAACAAAGTCTCAGAACAGAAACACCAAATAATTATTTTTCCTCGATTATATTATGAATTTTGAGATTGCCTGGAGCAAAAATCGTAATCATAATTAAAATTTGATTTCAGCAGCCCTAATATATGATGTTAAATATAAGTGGAATTGGTTTTTCCCCCATTCAGCTACTCATAGTTCTGGTTTAAAGGATGTGACATGGATGCAGTTTTATCCTGACTAATGCCTCCAATGGCCTCCACATTAAGTCTCATAAAAACAAAAAGCCTCTATTGCTACAGGTAAAACAACCTATAATACATGCTTTAACCTGAATACATAATTGCTGTAAGCAAACTATTTAAAGTGTATTTGTACTAGAGTTATTCTCTTCAAAGTTCACACTCGTTTTTTTCCAGAAAAGCATATTGCTGGGGTCAAATACATATCTACAGACATACAGATACTCATGATTATGCTATAAACATCTAAAATTATGTTTCATAATAGTAACATGTTTAGAAATCACAGGAGAACACAAAGTTTTATCCGGGAAAAAAAAGGGAAGTCACTTGGGATTCTTCAGACACACTCGCACTGAGACAAAGATTAAGATAAAAATGTATCTGGAGTCAAACTGACAATTTACTTTTTTGACAAAGTTTTATTTTTCAAAACCCATCACCTCTATGTAAGTAGCTTTGGCTTGGCAGTTAATATAAAAAAAAAAAATCAATAAAATCACATCACAAAATTAAAATTTCAAGCACTTCAACTAAAATTCTAGCACTTTTCAGACCTTGAAAATTCAAGCATTTTCAAGGATGTCAAGCACCTGTATGAACCTTATCTGTTCTAATATGATCACAGTAATTGTTATCACTATAAAATGCTTCCACTGGATTAGATATGAATTTGTAGATTTTCTCCAACTAGTCTTTAGAGTATTTAGGACTTCAGAATACCAAAATAAAATAATCATAAAACAACAAATATGTGGTCGTTAGCACTCACCTGGATACAGTTCTTCATATTGTCTTTGCTAGGCTTCTCTTCTCCCATCTTTGTGGCGTATTTTAAGGCTCTGCCGTACATCTTATTCACTAAAGCGTGTTTATATGAAAACATCAGCACCTGAGTAAAGGAGACCAGAACCATTAGTTATACTTATTGAATTAACAAAAATGTACATGAAAGACCAGTTGAAGGGTGATTTTAAAATATATAAATTCTCAGGTGAAACATAAGACCTGCAGTAAACAACACACACTCTATAACTATTACATCTTAAATCCTGTTTTTGAGGTAAGGACCAACACTGTTTTGATCATGGTTGCCCCATCACTGAATCCACTGTCTGACACACAGGATGTACTCTACTGGAATAAATGGGTGAGTAAAACCAAGACTTTAAAGTCCTCCTGAGTATGTGAACAAACAACATCCAAGCTGCTCTGAAAATGGCTGCTCTCTTTCATGACACAACCATAAAACAGAGGACATTGGTCCAGTATTTTTTGCGTAAAGTTGCTGACAAACAAACAAAAAAATGAACCAAAAACAATACCCTCAGCTCTCCTTTGGAGAGTAGGGTAAATATAAATCCTTCTGCAGAGTAGTGCTGAGAATACTCACTGGAAAATATTCCCTGGAAATGTAATTATACTTGCATTTTAAAACTACAAAACTTATACCTACAAAAAACACAACAAAATGGCCTTGTATTTTTGAACTAGTTAAATAACAAGTAGATCAGCTTAAACACAAATGACCATTTGTAAAGACGTCAACATTCACAGGCTCACCTTGGAATCAGTCAGCTCCGCCCACTTCTGCACCTCCCAAAATGTATCTGACAAGGCTTTAGCTACAGCGTGCACAGCATCATCAGAGCTGCTGGCCACTTGATCTCCAGTCTCCTCTACTGCAACCTGCACCGTGGCGACGGCAGCAGCGCCATCCTGAGACGTGGAAGGAAGCAGGAGCTGGTCAGCCAGAGCACAGCCTTTCCTACACAGAGCATCCAGCAGAGATGACTTCTGCTTCTCCATGTCACTGAGAAACAAATGAAGGCACATTAGACATGAGGATGAGAAAGCATGTTACAAATACTTTGTAACTGTTGAATGGAGCATGGAGCTTTCTTTAATACTAATGGGCTGGCCAAGGCAGAGTTAACATCTAGATGAAAAAAATGATCTTAAATCACCTTTTGAAGACTTTTATTTTTAGAAAAATGTTTTTTAAAAATACTTACATGGCATTATATTCAGAATACATTTGAATTCTTTGTAAATCAGTGCAATTCAAAGCACAACTTCGACTCTCTTTTGTTGGATATATATTATACCTATGATCAGTAGTAAGGTCAATTTAAAAACCTTTTGCCACTCTTTACAGTGGTTACAAGTATCTAATAAACTGATGAATTAAAAAAAAACCATAGTAAATTAGTGTGTGTGTGTATATATATATATATATATATATATATATATATACACACACACACACACACACACACATATATATACACATACACGGCATACAAACTCTTTACTGTTTTGCAAATTAGACACCCGAGAGGACAAACAGTAAAGGTTTTACAGTTTTATGAAAATTGGAACCGCACTTTAAGGCTGGTTTAATAAAGTGGTAAAAAACACATTTAATTTCAAGTGTATCCATTACAGAGGTTTTGGGGGTTTTTTTCAAAACCATTTTTAAGTCAGAAAATTAGGTTAAAACATTTTTTCCAATCACACATCTAAAAGAGCACCTTATTCCCTGCAAAATGAGGTAGGTATTCATCTTTGTACCATAAATAGGTGTGAAAGGGCAAACAGAAATGTAGTAAAGTTATCCATCTGTTACTGCTTGGCCAGCCCCTACTCTTTAGTGAAACATACGTTTTTATAGAAGCTGCATCAGGTCGAGGGTCTGTCTTCATGGTGAGGTAAACGGCCAACGCTGTCTGGTCGATGCGTGACATGACAATATCAGCTGCAGACACCACGTCCCTAAGACGTTTAACACGCTCCTGAAAACAAACAGTCATAAGCTGGTTTTAGATTTCCACTTTTCACACAGATTGCCAAAAAGAAAATCGATCAAGCCTCTGTGACAGACCCCAGTGGTGATGTTTTGAAACCTGTAGTTCAACTTTAATTCAGGAAATGAACAAGGTGTCAAATCTACTCCTCAATCAAAACCTCCTATCATGCTTAAAATCTTGTTAACTGATGAATATTTTTGAGAGAGCAACAAAACATGTATCAGAGTTTCCAAATACATCAAATGAGACCACAATGCCACCCAGAATGCATTTATTGACATGCATGCACATATACATCCACCCAAATTTTATGGTGTTGCCTGTTTTATTTTTAAATAAAGCATGAATCATTTAACTACTTTCCCTTACTTTTTCAGAGTCCAGCTGGTGCAGCCTCTGAACATGCAGTGGAAGGTACTCTGAGTAGTTATCCATCAGTTCATCGTAAAGGGAGCTGGAGTCCAACCTTAACGGCAAAAACGGGGTAGGTAGTTGTTAATACACGTCAAACTGAGGTAGAGGTGAACCACTTCTGAACCATAAATACACATGACTTTACACACTTTGTCATCCACTGAATTTTCAAGTCTCTCAGGGCTTCTGCAAACTCCTCCTTCACATCTTTCTCTTTGTCTGTTTCCTTGTCCTTGTCTTTCCCTCCATTCTTTGTTTTGTTGGGTGCAGGAATTAAGTGGTAGACAACTGGAACAATATCCTGTATGAACACAAAAAAAATATATGTAAATCATGAAAAAATAACTAACGCATCAAAAAAGCCACACATGGAACTACTCTCCCAAATTGCAACCCTCTCCCTACCAATGGCATGTCCTAGCACTCGTCAAAATATTGTTCATTTAAAACTTAATGGAAACTACCATCCCAATTCAGTGTTAAAAGAACACTGATTATTTGTTAATGCCAATTTGCTGACCACCAGACAACTACATAAATCTGTGTAAGAAAACGGCCTGTTATTACGTAAATGTTGCATATTTCAAAACAGGAATAGAGAGATGCTTTAATAGGACAGATGCAAATGTAGGAGCCTATGATAAGGTAAGGAATAAGCCATTTCCAGAAAGTAGGAGAGCAGTGGTGGCTCTGTTGTACAGTAATTCTAGCTCATCCAGTACCTTTTGAAACTTTCCGTGTCGTTTTGCAGAGGCCTGCCCCTGGTGGTCAGAATAACACACAGTAAGGAAAAGACAACACAAACATACTAGGAATGTCCCAATCCGATCGCGTGATCGGAAATTGGGTCCGATCACGTGGTTGCTGACTCAATCGGAAGTCGTCTCGCGATCAGGACTTAGATAAATACATGTAGTTATTTTCATAGCTTTTTATTAGATTTGGAGTTACGCGGTGGCATAGAGTGAGACCTCTCTACCCCACACAGCCATGCATGCAGCATGACGTCACTTTGTAACAGTGACACCATTAGCTGAATGTGGTCGAGCGGGCGGGCAAAACAAGGAAATAGCTAATAGTTGTACAAGTATGTCGGCTATGTGGAGGTATATTAAAATGGATGATAAAAACTCTGCGATTGCCAAATGTTGATGATATGCAAATTTCAGATTTCAAGAGGTGGCAAGGAAAAGGCTGCATTTAATATGACAAACCGGATACGGCACCTCAGAAACAAACACGCCACTCAATACAGTGACTTTACCGAGGCGACACAGCCGAAGCCGAGTCAAGTTGAGGTGTTATTTCAAATATTTGTATGTAATATTTCCAAGTCCAAAGAGAAAGAAGTATTTTATTTATTACTTGAACATTAAAGTGCTCTGTTTAAGAATTAAATGTTGAAATAATATGAATAAAATATAAAACAAGGGACATCTTGGATCCATTTCCTAGTTCTTTATTATTTTTAAATTGTACATGAGAAGTATTGGATCGGGACTCGGTATCGGTTCCAAATGAAGTGACTCAGACTCAGGGGCCAAAATACCTGATCGGGACATCCCTAAAACATACCAAAAAGGATTCTCTCTGTCTTCACTTCTTTTCATCCTCAATCTGAGCAAGGGCTGCACGATTATGGCCAAAATGATAATCATTATTTTTAGCAATATTGAAATTACAATTATTTATCATGTTAGAGAAAACACTTGAATCATTGCACTACCTTGAAACAAACCATATGAACTGTTTTCAGTGCAGCATGACATTTAAAAAAGAAGAAGCGTTTAATAATAACTAGAAAAGCACTCGAAGAGCACAGACTTCCACCAAGCAGCTTAGTTGCCCCCATATTGGGATTTCCACCTAAAATAACAGTCCTACAATTATTTTTTTTCTCTATCTTTAGATTCCTTGACCATGAAAATGTACCCCTAGGAAGTGGATTCAAGTTGATTACTGGTTCAGTAGTTATTCACTAAATTCTTTTTTTCCGATAATGGCAGGTTTTTTTTCTTTTCAGATCGTCATCAAAATCGAATCATTTGTTCCTTTGACCATCCTCAACATTCTCTGGAAATTTCAGCAAAATTTGTCCAGAACTTTTTGAGTTATGTTGCATACAGACAGACAGACAAACAGACAGCAAAGGCCGGCAAAAGCATAACCTCCTTGGCGGAGGTAATAAAATATAACCAAGAATTTTCCAAGGGATGAACTGAATTAAACATGGCTACAAGCAGAGTGACAAGTCACCTTTGATTTTTTTTTCTTGCACGCTGTCCGTGAGCTCCACATTGACATTGATTGACAGCTCATAGATATCCGAATAGCTTTCATAACACAACGAGAGCAAAATCTACAGATTCAATGTGAAAAAGATCATGCACTCATTGTTTTCTAGGTCGGATTCACACCTGAAGGTCCCTTTCTTGATTCGAATCCAAGACAAGATGATTGTTTAACTGGTCCGGTTTGCATTCACAAAAGACAAACTCAATCGGTCCAGAAACAGAAACCGGAAGTCAGGTGACTGCAAATATCGTTCGGTTATTGGTCATTACAGTTTATGTGTGAATAGGACCAATAGGGCTTGGGATCACGCGTTGCATTATGGGATGTGGCGGCCATGTTGGGAGCAAGTGTAAACAAACCGTAGTATCACTATAGAAGTCAACACACAGAAGATACTTGAAAAGAAGCTGAATTCGAAGTCACTTTGCTGTCATGGAGCATCATCAGGTCATTTTCATTTTGCTGGACATCAGTGGACATATTAGAAGGACATATCAGAGGACATTAGTGGACATATTAGAAGGACATATCAGAGGACATTAGTGGACCGCGCATGTATTGCTGTTTTACACTGGAAGCACGAGGCGTAGGCAAAACGTGTCCAAATGTATCTGTGCTCAGTCCGGAAAGGTTAGAAAACAGATTATTCCTTTCACACCAAAGAGTGGTGGCAACGTGGTGCATGGGGGGGCTGCGAGTGGGAGCCCGGACAGGTCCGCGTTGCAACTTGAAAACAGAACTCGAGTCTATTTTCCTGGGCAGGCCTGTCATGAGCGGGGTCCCTTAAAAGCATGGGCAGAGGCCTGGGACTGAATGCTGATTATCACGGATAGAACCTGCACGCAGACTGTGCAGTGTGAAAAGGACAATTGAATACCCAGCGAAGCTCGCGCATAGGTGCTGCACACGTCCCTGTGGCCGCCTTGACAAAAAATGCCCCCCGCCTTGACTACGCCCCCTCCCGAAGAAAAAAAAAAAACATCCCTGGACGCACAGACAGTAATGTGTTTTTCAAAGCTGCACAACAACAGCAGTTACCACTGATTTACTTTGGGCTGAGACCATCCGTTTCTGCTCTAAAGAAAAGCCTGGGTCTTTCTGC